>JBCAUF010000042.1:24782507-24796225 GCA_038406115.1 Haemulon aurolineatum
GGTGAATGTGACATGAGTGTACAGCGCTTTGAGTGGTCGAAAAGACTAGAAAGGCACTATATAAGTCAGTCCATTTACCATTTATTCCATTTACAAATCACTGTTACATGTACATGTAATATCGCTGTATAACACAGTGTGAAATGCTCTTTGCTGACAGTTTACAAAAAATGCAAATTTGCTTAAACACATTAATTATCACATCTAATTTAAAAGTGTTACTATGTCAATAACTCATAATTTTCAATTTCAATTAAATTGCATTCTTTATCAGATTGTAATAAGATGAGTTCACAAAACTCCATAAAAGCACGGAAATAGAAAGCTACTACAAAGATGATCTAGGACCGACAGTCTGAACTGGTTTTGTGCAGTTTCTCTCACTTTGTTTGGGTCATTTGTGTTATTATACTCAACTCAAGACATGGAAGGATTGTTTTTAGTCCAAGTTTTAGCCACGTTGTAGAGATAATTCCACCATTGCAGGGTAAAGTAAGGTATGTAAATTTATAAAATCAAAGTTATTATCATTATTATTATTATTAGACATACTGTAAAGCAGACACTTTTACTGCCAATATCACTGAGACAACTTGCTCCTGCAGATGAATCCTCCACAATATCAAAGGGACATGTCTGTTCCTACCTCTCACGCCTACACTACCGACTGGGCTAATCGCTCCTGGCTGGTGATGCCAGCTTGACCCCTGCAGCTCAATCCAGAATGCAGCAGCCTGCATTCTGAAGGCTGGCCTTCAACTTACCCAAGTTCTCCCACACTTCACAGCTGCACCTCACCCTGCACTGGTACTTCCCTACAGGCCCTATCCTACATCCAGAACATGGTTGAATCATACATCCCATAGTAAACTGCCCCGTATGCCCAATGTATGCCAACAGTATGCCCCCCGTTTACCTTTATATAATCATAAAAAAGTGTACTGCTGAAGTTCGTACGAACAGATATTGTAATGTAAGATTAGATCTCAACATTTTACAGAATCAACATTTCGTGACTTGCCAAGAAAAATTATGAACGACATTTTCTCATTAAAAGAATAATTTGGCCTTATGTTTCCGGCTAAATGTTTCATATAAATGTAATTTAGTTGACAGCACTGGTGGGGCTCCACAGCAGTTGCCTGGTTGTCCATTAGAGGCGTAAAACCCAAGAGGTTCATGATACACAAGGTAGCACTGCCAAAAGGTTCAGTGTCTTCACTCCCTCCATAGAAAAACAGATCAAATCACCACGAAGCTGATTAGAGAGCCAGAGAACAGCAGAATGAATAGTACGTGGTTAGTCATGCTGCTTAAAGCCTCCGAGATGCACTAGATGGGATTTAAGATAAGGTAAGATAAGACAGCATACAATATTACTTTATTATTTTTTTAGACTTGTTATTTAGACGCATAATTCTGAACTTAGATATAATTGCATTGACTTAAATGTAACCACAAACGCTGCAGCTTCATTGGTCTCCCTGAACTCTCCCATCACTGTGGACCAGATGTTAGAGCTGTAATAGAAAGAGGAAAGGTCCATACTTAGCTCATGAGAAACCTGATTCCAGTAAGTGTATTAGCATGTCACTCCCATCATATCATTCCTGTGCATTTCGTAATGGCCCCCATAGGCTGACTCTACCCCATCAAAGCCTCTGACTGGACCAGCTGCTCACTGTCCAGCTGGCAGCCTGCCCAGCTGAGGGGGACGTGGCTGCCTACACCAGATCCTGATGTGGGAAAGCTGACAGACGGGGCCGTAGGATTCCTGGACTCCTAATGTGGAGTCCTCAGAGACGCATGACAGCCATAGACAAGTTTATTACTTTGACCTCAGTGGATGCTGTTTAGTTCAAAAACATTGGTTCAGAAAAGTACATGAAATCGAAATGGAGCACAGATAGTATTTTCTAAAATCCTACAGAATTGCATTGTGCCAATTTAGAAACTCTGATACATCCAATGTTTAAAAGAAAATAAAAATTCGAAGGAATACAAAGGAAGGGGCGATTATTAGGATCTATAGAATAGCTGCTGAGATATTTCAGTGAGGACCAAAATGGTGGACTAATAGATCTATAGACTGACATTGACATCCCCACTGACATTGGGCATGACTAGAATTTGAAATTTGATTATTTGGCAACATCTGTTTCCAGAATCAGTGTCACCATTAATTTTCTCCAACCACAGACTTCAGTGTCAACCTTTTTCATTGGAACTACTTTCTGTGCAAGTTAATGGTCTGAAATTAGTTGAGAGCATAAGTTTGGTGAACCCACCCATTCATGCTTCAATAAAAGGTCTGGTGGAGACAGAAGCTTGAATGAATGAATGAATGTCTTTAAAATTATGAATTTTTTGTTTTCTTTTAGTAACTTAAAAATAACTAAGACTAATACGTTTAACTGAGTTAAATGAGTTCACACAAAAATGCTTGGGGGTTAAATAGATTTTTGAGGGAACCCTGGCCTGGAAAGTAGACATGTTGCTTTTTTGACATCACAATGGAACACTTCTGTTTATAGAGCGGTGTTGTTCTGGGCAAGAACAATAACAACAGAATTTTTCCAAATATATACTTTTTCTCATAATCAAAAGCCAATGGTGATGCTATATTGATTGATATTCACCGTCCACAGTTGGCTGAGAGGACATATAAGACATACAATCGTAATAGACCAGATTAGTCACCACTGTCTGGATCAATTTCTCACCAGTGAAACCACATCTCTCAACATCAAATGCTGCCAGAATTGTCTTTTTCATTCAGAGCCACTCAAACACTCAGTCAGTGCACCCACTGAGAACTGCAAGACTCACTATGATGGCATTCATACCCACAGTTATTGCTCAACTCTTCATAATAAGATATATCCTTTCCTGTTGAAAAAAAAAAAAAAAAAAAGAATACAAGTCTACTTTTTACATTCCTCATTTGTTACAGTCCTTGCCTGTGCACTTTGACTGCTTTTAGGCATTGGCCTGAATACAATCAAATTAATTATTTGGCTTTTTCTTTTTCCACAGTTGGGTGTAATTGCTTACTCACACGCAGCCAACACAATAAAATAATTGTTTATTAAAACTGGCTCCACTTGATGCAGAGAAACCACAGCAGGTTAACCAATTGTCATAGCAAGGCTGACAGATGATGGTGATGCAAATGTTTAAATATGTTAATTGCAGGTCTGGGGTCTCATGTTATATTGCTTATCCATATGGGCCAGTCACACAATTGCCAAAATGCAACATTATTATTATTATTACTAACTACTACTACTGCTACTACTACATAAGATCAATGGCCTTTTAAATTTTCCAAGATTGGTCTGGCTGATCAAGCAACATTGTTATAATGTGACAAAGTCTGCAGAGGGAGGAGGACAGGGTGGGTGGGTGGGTCAACAAAACATTGGTCTGTTTTCTGTTTTCTATGCCCATTAATGATCTCTTTTTTTTATCACAATTGAATAATTTGTTATTGTAATGCAAACCATGACCATTCCTTTAATCTCAATTCATTTTTGTGGCTCTCTTCACACATAAAATCATTTTATTTTTCAACAGTGTTTTGGAAGGCAAATGATAATGGCTGTTAACTGGCAAGTGATACAGAAGTATTTGCTGTGGTCCCACCAGACTACAGAGCAGTTTATTTCCTAAGGACTCAACTCATCCTCCACATTCCACAATAAAACCTAGTTCTTCTTGTGTATCATGAAGGGACTACATTTTTTATTGTGCAACCCTTTAATTGTAGAATGAATCATGAAATTAACCATGCTTTTTTTTTTCACTGATGGCCAAGCCAAGTTAGAAAGTTCTTCTCTGAGTAATTGTAAAAGGCAGTTGCAAATAACATATTTTGTGGTTTATATTTGGAGGTTTTATTTGGATCACTAGAAATCAAACATTATGACATAATGACATAGCACATAATCTTAAAATGTATGCAAAATGTAAATAACAAAGTTGAAGTTGAAGTTGAAGTCATATATGTGTGGGACCACACAAAACATCAAATGAAACGGAAAGTTTGCCAGTTTTATTTTCCTCCATTTATCTCTTTGAACACAATACCTGAGTCTCTATGACACTGTGGTGCTGCATATCAAATACCACAGTCCTTCTCTAAATTTGCAACAGTTATCCATATTAGTTGTTCGGCTGTGGGACATTATCAAACTTCATGTAAATAAAACATGGTAGAATTGGTCAATTTATCTATGGAACATTATTACTTTTTAATTATATGAAATTACAGGCACGGATTCACAGTTATTGATGGGTTTCTTCATTTATGTCTTCATTTCAGTGAACTAGCCTATCATTAAACATGTCTGAATATCTTGATTGCCGTTGGTATCACTGAGTGGGAACTCTGGAGCCGTTTCAAGTCATATTTTATGACACTTATGACACAAAATTACACAGTGAACCCATTCAGGTAATCACTGTAATTTTTAGTGCTGCATTTAATTCTGAGAACACTTTCCAGTTCATACTTGTTTGCAACAATATCTCCTGTACGCTATGCATCATTATATGTCTTTATCATTTATTATGTCTTCATGTCATCACAGACGTGGGGTGCCTGAAGATAGGTGATGCTGCTGAGAGTCGTGTCAGTCAGTGGTAGATTCTCTGTAGGGGGAGGGGCTTCATAAGAAAAAGAAAACCTGTCTTAAAAGTGATAGTAATCAGTGGGAAATGTAAAGCTGAGTGGGGTCACAGAACACTCATTTAACAAGACTGGGGCCCTACGAAAATTGGACTCCCAGGGGCCACTGGAAGTCACAACCCTACCATGCATTTCTTAAAAAAGATGCCTCACCTCAAACGAGAGAAAACGAAGGCCACTATAGCGGATCACTCGGTGTCAGTGGTACTGTGTAAGCACATGCACACGTGAAAGGAGAACTTAATAACAAACAGTACGTGTGGCTTATTTGCTCTGCCGCTTGTTTGCTGACTCTGCCTTTCCTCCTGTGCGGCCCTCAGCTCACATTCCCGTCCAACCGGGACTCATCCTGTGCTGCGCGGGGACCGGCCAAAGGAGCCTTGCCCCCGTCCTCTGTTCCACAGTAGTCTGAGCATTTACTGATCCCTGGGCAGGAGGGAGAGATCGCAGGCTGAGAGGTTCACGCACCATACATGCTGTAAGGGGGGGAAGGACACGTTCTGGAGGTGGCTGGAGGCTTCCTGTGGCCCGCGAGACGGCACTGCAAGGTATGAGAGAGGATGAAGCAGAGTTCAGCGAGAGGAGATAGGCCTCTCCAAAAAAACTCCCACATTGAAGTGTTTTCTCTAAAAACCTCTGAGACATTTGAGATAAGTTTTCACCCCGAGATGCATCACAATGTCTTCCCTGTGCTTCCCCCTCCTCAGCTCAGCGAGCAGTGGCTACAGGGAACTCCACGACCTGAGGAGATGGTGGGTGGTGGACAGTGGAGGCGCAGTAATGCGCAGGAAAAGCATCCCCAGAATCCTTTGGCCGCTGCCAAAGTTAACATACACCAGGGGATTCGGTATCAAAGTTTCCAATATTTGGCTCCACAAACACAATAGCCACTACAAAAACACAAGCCGAGGAGTTCCCTGCTGGCTATTCAAATAGAAAACGTTTAATTATGAACATTTGGGAAATCAAACTGCTATGCCTGAGTACTTTGCACCAGGCTCCCTCCCGTGCTTGAAAGCATAGCTCAAAGTCTTTCACCAACATCCAAACTCCACTCAGTTTCACCATTGTCATCCTGCTCCATAGGGCAGTGTTTCCTCATCTCAACTTCATTTATGTAGTTAAGATGAAGGAGAGCCCGTTGGAAGAGACACGGTGTATAACTCTGGGATTTACTGCCAGAAAAAAAAAAAAAGGGAAGTTGGTATGATGTTATTTGTTCACTCAACAGCATTTTTTTGATATTCGATCCTTTACGTAAGATTTACGACGGCCCCCAGCTCCCCCGAATATTTTATCTTCCTCAACATCCACAAGGCTTCTGATTGCCATGGCCCGAGGCTGGCTTAGCTAATCAGTGAGGGCTGAGTGCTAATGTGAAATATTAAGGAAACTCGCTGTACTATTGGGCAGTCGGAAAACATTATCGCAAACTGTGGCAAACATCCAGAGGAGTATCACACAGTTTAAAGACAGCTTGTTGAAAATATCATGTCCGCGGCCTCGGCCCGAGTTCATGACCAAACCGGTTGACAATCCGTTCACATTCCATCAACCGCATATTGTTAAGGTGTACAATCTATCATGTCCCCTCATTCTGCGTGAGCTGCATGCTCTCACAAAACGTGCAGTCAGACATTTCTAATGAGCTCTACATCCTCAGCCAGTGTCTGTTACATATATCTGTTATTCCATCTCTGCACTCATTTCCCTCTCTGCCAGGTGCACATTGTAACTGCTGTTCCTTTCTACTGACACTTAATGTATACACCATATTAATCACTGATTTGGCAACACGCGGTGACGCAATTAATCATAATCTTTAAGTGCTGTGAAAAAAAAGGGCTTGCACATTGTTATGCACCCCTGTAATGATTTAAGGCAGAGTAAATAAATATTATGGTACATTTGGAATGTTTAGATAGTATTCTGTTGAAATGGTATCCACAAACATAACATTAAATATACAGTATGTGCATGTAGAACACGTGTATGTATTTCAGGGGAAGGCTGTATGCGTTTCCTCCGGCAGGTCGAGGCTGAGGGGTGAATACTCTAAAGGATTGTGCAGCTTTTGCAGCCACTAAACCTGTAAAAACATACAAAAAGAAGGTGGATAATTGTTAAAAGGGTGAAATGTGCCCTGTGCTGCCAAGCCAAAAACACTCCAGTGCTATTTACACATAATCAAACGAGGTCATACTCTTCCATTTGGCACAAAATTGGCACAAAATTGGCACAAAATTTGCACAAAATTGGCCCCATTATGGCGTTATCAGTGGTTGCGTATAGAACTTACACCACACAGAAGTCTTTGCCTTACCCCATTTCTAAGGGTACTTCAAGAAGAATCTTCTAACTGTGTATTAAGTGAACTCTACAATTTAAAGATTAACCCACTTCATGAGTTACGACTCTTACTTCCTCATGCATAGATAGCAGTAAGTGAAAATGATTTTACAATCAGAATTTTTGTGTTGTGCAAAACACCTGAGGAGACATATCTATTGAGGCTACCTTAATTTGAAAACTGATCACTTGAAGAGTCATTGAGAACACAAGAAATACCTGTGGTACAACAGTGGTCACAGTTGGGTTCATCGTGCACTGTTGGAGTCACAATTTGGTGTGAATTTAGTGTATTGAAAAACCCAAGTGCATAAAGGATGTATTTCACTGTTTGAACACTGAACAAAATAGATGCTATGGGACTGAAAAAGCATGTGTTGCTAACACCATATAGTTTACAGTTTTCCAAGTGGAGTTCATGCCTTGGTTCGGCATTGCTGATTCCAAAAAAAATATGTTGCAACTTTTCATTGTGCAGATCTATCTTCATCAAGTCATTCCCACTCTTACATCGAAGAGTTAAACCTATGTTAAAACAGCTACAGCTCTTAAATGTGCCGCTGTCATTCATCTCTCTTTCATCCCCTTTTATCTTAAGCTCCTACCATCCTCTCTTACACCTTCCTCTGTACTGCTATATGTTGTTATGACCAGGGGTGGCCATGTCTTGTCCTGCCATCCAAACAGCTCTTGCACAGCAGCCACAGGTGGCTTCTGCTGCCCTGCAGCTCTGAACCTTCTCCAGCCAAACACAACAGCAGTCAGGCCCACGAGGCCCACGTCAAATAGCTTCTTTAGTGAGTGCACCGAGGTCTGACGGATCATTTTCTTCTTTTCATCTGAAGCTCCTGGTGTTGGGAGTTTGGCTGCCGAGTCTGACACAAGCACATTCCCTTCTCCTGCAGCTAAACGGCTCGCTGCCATGTTGATAGGATATGTGAATAGTATAATGATGGTTCTCCACGAAAAAACAGCAGCAGCTCCGATCAAAAACAGTCAGGGTGTGCTCAAAATGAAACCTGCTCCTAAATGATGAAAGAGGTCAAAGGTCAAGTTGTTACAGACCCATTCCATAATTACAGGCATCTTTCAAATGAATGTGGAACAACTCTGATGCCATATCTCACACACCCACTCACGGAACAAACTGTGCATTTGTTCCATTTTGGTTCTTTAAAGTGTTCTTTATAATTACAGAGAGTGGCTTAAGGACAGAAACAATTAGATAGATTGATGACATCATTAAGTCCTAACTTTCTGGTTGAATTTGGAATATGAAAACAGTGGCTGTATTTGGATAAAATCTATACTGTACAGTCTGGACCACAGAAGATAGAAAATAAATCACTATAATTTAAGAATATCTTTTAATTAAGTATACCATGTCTTTTCATTGTTCATTACCACAAACTGTTAATACCATTGGGTATATTATAACCATTCTGCCAAAAAGAAAACATCAAAGGTAATAACACCAGTCAAGTTTTTGTATTTGGCCTGGAAATTAAAGTTAACATTTTCTTTTCATCAGCATCAATTTTGGATGCTATTTATCTGAAATTTTTAGAGTAATAGCCATCGTACATTCTGTATTAATCTGTCAAGACAATGAGTTCTTCTTTATTTTAAGTGTACGAGGTGATGAATCCCTTTCAGCCCAGCCTGTTTAAGTGTTTGACACATATCAACTTACGAATAGCTACAAAAGCAGACACGTAAGGTAGTGTCTCTAAACGACTTCTCTTGTACAGTATGTCAATAAGTCAAGTTCGTCTCGACGGCCTCGGGCATGCTTCTGAAGCTTGGGAGCATGGCTGCAGCAACAAAGCGGTCAAAAAAGCAAATAAAAGAGCGTTATACTCCCAAAGAGTTCCATGCGTGGTGGTCTGTTAAGCCAGCATCATTAAGCAACACTAACAGTTGCTAAGGAAGTTGAATCAAAACTCCCTTGCTACAGATTTGGGACACTCTTTCACAGACTTGTTGAGCTTATCCAGTAGATCATTACAGTCACCTCTTATAAAGTGGAGCATGGTGAAGCGTGGTGAATAGAGTTCTGCTACACCAATCGAAAACCTGGTACTTTGTCAGATTCCACTGGGTTTGGGTTGGGTTGCAGAACTCTAGGCCACTTTGTTTCTGGAAGCTCTTGGCTCGGGTTGGGTCAAGTGTAATTTATTACACCATTTTTTTGCAAGTAGATACACAATGCCCAATTGCAAGATGGAAAAGGCAGAATGTGGCCAATGTGTTGCATCAGTCTGTTGAGTGAGCTCTGGGTCTCCGGCCAAATTGCTGTTACCACCAGTAACCACGGATGTTGCCAAAATCAACCATGACTGGGTTACAACTTTAAGGATTAGAAGCACTGTAGTAGTTTAATCCAAGACAACATTTCATCCATGAAGTCGAAAACCTCTGGCTCCAAGTGACAAGAATGGGTCCATTGCAGAACACTACTGTTCAAATGACATATTTCGTGCATGGCTGTGAGGGTCTTTTTCAGCCATCTCTTCATAGCCAAAAGCCCCTTATACTCCCCAAAATGGACGGATAAGGATGGCTGGTGTAGATGTAGATGTTTACACTTCACGAGATGTTTGCAAAAGCAGATGTGTTCACACGTGTATTAACATGCAGAGATTAAAATTCGTGCTCAAACTATGAACCTAATGTTCAAGATTGTACTTTGTTCTCAGTGGCCTTTTCCCCCCTCTTTTTGTCTAGATTCACCATTTTTCAATTCATTCAACAATCATACTGGGGGTCATCCATAGTAGAAGTGGGAAAGATACCAGTATGTGCGCCAACGGGAGCCTTCATAGACCACAGCACAGTGAGGGGCA
Source organism: Haemulon aurolineatum (assembly GCA_038406115.1). Classification (NCBI taxonomy): domain Eukaryota; kingdom Metazoa; phylum Chordata; class Actinopteri; order Lutjaniformes; family Haemulidae; genus Haemulon; species Haemulon aurolineatum. Next base: position 24,792,393 of record JBCAUF010000042.1, read on the forward strand.
CCGCTCCTTCTTTTTCTTGGATATTCTCACCTTCTCTCCATTACTGACATTATATATTGCAAAACTCAGCTGGATGCAGCAAACCCATGGAAGTTTTCTGGGGGTTTCTACAGTGTTTCTGGGAAAGGAAAGAAATCCATTACTGAAGTAGAAATAGTCTTGGCATGTTGGGGGAATGTACATTCACCAAAAAAGATAAATGACCACAAATCATGACAGAATAACTCCTGGAAGTCAGTGAACGTTACACACTGATGATATGGAGCAGTGTAGGTGGACCTGACAGTGGAATTTTCCATCAGTTTTATACATTTACATGTTCCTGCACTGTATTGTACAGGACTGACTTTTTCCACACTTGTTGACTTGTGGCCTGAGCAAACAGCTCATTTTGTGTGGCATGTGAATATATCTCCATCTTAAGACTTTGATCTACAGTATATCAGCCCCCACCCTCAGTCCCACCCCCACCGGGCCAAACCTAAACTATTCGCTCTGTCCATGGATTCCTACGAATGGGAGTCGGCGAAATGTGCTGAGCTCTTTTCATGTCCTACTGTAAACACGGGGCAGCTCCGATTCAGCGCATGAAAGGAAACTGAGCAGGGGAGAAATGGATCAGAGTGACTGAGCACCCAGATTTGAGCTGGATGACAGGATTTGTACCTGAAGTTCACTTTAAGCCTTTCCCAAATACCTCAAAACATTTGGATGTTGTGTTTTCAGCTTAAGGCTTTGGCAGGTGTGTAACGTGACTCGAGCTCGCCTCATGGAATATGATTGTATTCTTCAGAGGACATTTGGCAAGTTACGGCCTAAGTGCGTGCAGAGAAATTAAAGATGGGCTGCACCACATATTTTTGTTTAGTAAATCTTAACACCAATGTAGTGCCAGCACTGGATTACACAAGCTACTCATAAATCAATTATTATGAAATGAAAAAATTATTAAGTTTGTGTGTGAAGTCCTCTGCGCTTAGTCACAAAGAAATACCGATGTTTTACACGGGCAATTCATTTAATTAGGCCTCAACTTTATAAATGTTTCAGCTATAATACAGATTTTAGTAACATGGTTGCAAGGAATCATCTATAGCAGTGCCTCCTCAAAAGAAATCAAGCACCTTATTTCCTCAAATTAAAAAAAATGTTTGGGGGACTGTCACCACAAACAAATAAAAAACTCAAGTGAGTGAGCTCTCATTGCCGGTTATATAATATGCAACTAAGCATAGTGCACATCTTCACTTCAATTTAAAAAAAATCAACCATGTGATCATCTGGATTACTCCTGGCCCATAATGGGCCTTTGTGGGATGACTGTACACAGCAGTAAGCATGATTGGTCCACATTCAGTAAAGTCTGTGTCATTATTAGGATTCGTGGGGATAGGGGCAAATCAAATTCAAGGAATTTTTCCTTTTGAAGCAATTCACAACTTGTTGTGGAAATTCATAAATGGAGCTATTGTCAGGTCAGATGCGTTCTCATTGTGTACTCCATTTGGTTTGGTGCAGGAAACAGGACATGACACAAAAAGTTCAGTTGAAGTGATTGAGTGTTTTGAGGACTTTCACCAAGAATAAAACAGATTTATTTCATAAGAAATGGCAGGAAGTCCTTCAGGCCCAGTGAAAACAATGCTTAGCAGCTTATCCAGCACCAGCTGCACGTGTAAAATACAGAGGCTGTGAAGTCAAAGACAGTTTAGGCTATTTACGATTATGTTCTGCTTGTTCAGTGGTGATTTTCCATTGGTACTGCTTCAAACCTCTTTGGGGGATGCAGCAATTCCTCTATTCAGGAAAAACATTGATCGTGCTATTTTCAACACTTTGCTCTGGATTACTCATTTTAACTTGTATTGTTTCATTTCAGTCACTGTGTATGTATGTGCATCAATTAGGGGGCACCCACACTGCCCACAGAGTGTGACGCAGTGTCCAACTGAAAAATTCGTTATTGATTTAATTGACTAGAACCTAATGTAAAATATTAGATAGAGGCTCATTAGTGCATTACTAACTTGCTGGACATTGTTCATTCGAATCAGTATGTATAATATACATTTTTTTGTAGTTAAGATAAATGAAAATGCACCCACTCCAACACAACTATTTGATTTTACACATACCATTCAATCCAGTGAAAGGTGCTCAGTCAGCACACACCCTGACCAAGTCCAGCATGCTCCCTCTCTACCTGAGCCAGTTGAGGGTGTGAGAATTAGAGACTTTCTCCAGCCCAGTCGACTGATTTCCTTGCTTGCTCATGGTGCACATAAATGGCAAATGATTTACTGATATGGCTCTTTGACACTTTGGCGTTGGCGCTCATCTGTTGCTTTGAAAAATATAAAGCTTCCAAGTTTAGATCACTATTTCATCACTGAAAGTCTGTAATAATTAAGACATTTCTTAGGTTTCAATGGTGCAACCTGAGTTATTATCTCACCAGCCTTAGTATCGTTACAAAGACCTTTACACGCAGTGATAGATATTGGAGAAGTGTTTTTTTTAAGTGAGACGTAGTTGGATGGTGGGGAAGGAGGTGGTATCTTGGCACAGTGTCTGTTATTGCATGTCTGCAGGTGTTTGGTAATTGGATTAATGCAGGAGCAAAAAGAGGAATGTCTTTCCTCCACAGGCTGTGAAGGCTGAGGACAGACATGTTTGTTTCATGTGAGCGGCCGAGGGAATGCATGATGACAAGCCTTATCTTCCCCACAACTCACCCACGCCGCACCTCCCGTGACTCCATGAGAGTTTTTTGTTTCTTCAAATGTGACCATAGGAAAAAAAAAAAAAAAGCCCCTGGCCCGGTGCTGCGTTCGCCCTCCAGAGTAGGAGTTTATCTAAAAGCCTAAGCATAACAAGAGCAGCGTGGATGAAGGATGACGGTGAAGGGCCTCCTCAAGGTTTGATCCCTCTCCAAGAGCAACTTGGGTAACCTTAGCCAAACAACCCCCCTCATGTTCTTGTATGTTCCTTACTCCTTCCATACAGAGTGTCTGGATTAAACCAGCAGTTTGTGGAGCTCCAGACAAAACAATTGTCATGGTGATGTTACAAAAGGCAGCGTGACAGTGTGTTCCATGGATCTGTTGGCTTAGTTAAACTGGAGACTGTCCAGGTGGTTGAGATAAGAGAGGTGATGTTATGTATACACAAACCCACTGTGTAATTGTTGGTTTCAAAGGAACAAACATTACAGAATGAAAAATGTTAGTGTACCATCTTACAGAGACAGCTGCAAACACTTGAGTAATCAGGTTACTATGTAATATGTTTTTGTGAATGTTTGTAAATGGGGAATTGCAATCCGAGAAATCTGGTCAAATCCATGTCAGTGTCCCGTCTGCGTGGGTCAACCTATTGTTTGTCAGCTGACCCTCCTTCATCAGTAGGTGCACTTTTAGGGATAGAATATCACTTTATAGCCTACTATATGATTGCTTAAATTTCATTTTTAGCCAACTCCCTGAAGAGAGAAAAGAGAGACAGACATGGGAACAGAGAATAAAGCAAGGAAAAGAGAAATGCATGTATGGAAATGCCTCTCATCCATTACATGATGGGATGATATCAACAGTGAGTGCCACGAGCTGAATGCCTGGAAATACCACACTGCTGTTGGTCCAAGGAATGAAATCAGCCTGGATATCAAGAGCCTGCAACAGTGTGCAACGGACAAGGGAGCAGTCACATTTAAAGGTCCCATATTTTACTGTTTTTCAGCAATTTCACCAGACCCAAGTCTAGACAGGCATGTATGAGGGGGCAGCCACAAATCTTGAGGGGGCATTGTGCTCCAGCACCTTTTACCATGTCTA
>JBCAUF010000042.1:24832926-24843139 GCA_038406115.1 Haemulon aurolineatum
ATTGTAAAGCCCTCCGAGGCAAACGTGTTTTGTGAATTTGGGCTATACAAATAAAATTTGATTTGATTTTGATTTGAAATCACTGATGTTTGCTCGGCTGGTGGACTCTGGGCTCTGATGGTGGTGGGCTTGAGGGCCTTGGTGAACCTGGTGTCCAAGGCCTGAATTGTCTGTCTCACTGTCTTCAATCTGTTGGATAAGATTGCCAACATGTATTTGTCATATAAATGGTGATACTATAGGCAGTCGGTAACTCACAAACATTATAGGTTTATCGATAATATACTGTACAGAGGCCATCTGTATAAACACATTCATTTGATTGCCATTTTTTGGTGGTTTATCATTATTAACCATACCCTATCCAGTTGGGGGCTATGAAGCCATATCAATTCATGACTTTTTAGACTGAAACAATAGTTAGAATGTTACTAATACAAGACATTCAATTCAAAGTGCTGTACAACAAAAGAAATTATGAACACCACGTGTTTCACAGGGAACATAAAAGAAATACAAAACAGATACATATCTGCAATAGAGCATGGTCAACACTCACAACAAGACTGGTCTCAGTGTTGTGGGGAATGATGAATGGTTTGACAAAGTCCATACTTCTCAAGATCCACTTCTGTTTCATCAGACTCCTTGTTTTCATCTCAGCAACTGAAACATAAATTGGGTTGCATTTTTTCCCCTGTAAACAGTTAAGTTTGCTCACTCCCTCCTTCACTGTCTTTCATTTGTGCTCTTAATAATGTAACATCACTAACAAACATGAGCAGACTAGCGTGTAATGCCAGTAGGCCTACACTGGTATTGTTATTAGCATGTTAGCATGACAAGCACACTGACTGGGCATCTGCAGGGCCTCTGCAACCTCAGTCAACATTCCACTCTGTTGTGATATGTTGGACAGTTGATGTCGAACAGGCAGGGCTGATCTGCCCATAGCTCCACCATCTGCTCCTCTTTCTGGATGGTCCACCTTCGACGTTTCATTGGCGGTTCTTCTTGTTCGTCCATTCTGTTATGGGTGGTTCTGACTGGTCGGTTTCCCGCTTTTGTCAGAGCTCATCTATTGGTTGTTGATTGTGTTACGTTACTGCAATAAGCCCAAGACTACGAAAAGACTGATATAAAACAGTGAAGTTTATGTCTTAAACTTCTCAATCGAGATGACGGGAGTGCATTGTGACTCCAGTAAAACTCCTAAGATTTACTAAAGACTTTCAGTTTTTAGTCTGGGACTGTGAAAGTCTTTTGCTGTAAGCCCAGCATTATGCAGCAACTTGTTTGTGGTATGATGCCAATACAATGGGGCTGATTGGAACTTCATTTGTGCTGCTCAGTGCTGAGAAGAATGACATTTGGAAAATTCAAAAACAATATTGTTTTCCAAAAATCATCATATCTGGAACTATTTCTTTGGCAGAGAGCAGTCCCAGTGAAAACTGTTGACAGCACGCTCTGGAACCTCATCATTGTGGCTCATCAGAATGTATCATCTCACATTAAAAAAAAACTCTTTCTTCTCCTCTTTTATTGACATAAATATTGTTGCCGTTCTCCGATCAGACATGCCACAGAAAATGAATCTGACTTGTAGATGAAGAAGTGGGAACTCTAAGCAGAGAAAGAAAGACGGTATGAACAATAAAGACCACCTGTCCTGTGTTGTGGGCAGTTAAAGACGGAGCGCAGCTTTTCGCGGACGGAGAAGGTGCCAGATTTCCCAGATGTCTACCATTGCTGCACAGATTTATTGGATGAGTTGAGTGTGAGGAACATGTGTGAAACATGCCGTTAGCCAGAGGGTCTCTGGAAACAGATCCAACACAGGGCCACTTCTTCAGCACGGATGATGTGGTTGTTATTCTTCTGATACAGTGGGAATTCCGAGATTAGGGGAACATCTTATCGCGCTTGTTCTCTGATGTCAAAGCTTAGAATCTCATAATCAGCCAAATGTTCTTTTTGGCGGATGGGTTGAGGTGTTAACACGTGCAAAATGGAGCATGATTTCACACCTGCAGGGTCTATTTCATTCTTCAGCTTTCCTCCGGAGCTAGTTTCGGAAGATAGTCGAGGGAAAATTTTTGAAACAGCAGCCATGTTTTTCCTGTTACATTTAATGCGTAGCCCGTATTTATACCAATAAACAGGCCAGACAGTGGTATGTTAGTTGAGTCAGGCGGAGGGACGGTTCATGTTGATGACAGAACGCTTACTCATTTATTGTTTATTACACACACAGCCTTGAATCTGGCTACATTAACACCCAGGCAAGCTGCCTGAGCAACACAGAGAACACTGATGGATGTTCCGCCATGTACTAATCCTTACTCCCTAATCTATTCATCACAGGAGAACATCTTCATCAACTGAGTACACTGTTTCAGTGTTAAATGCACTTAACTGTTCCCTGCTGTGTGTTTGTGTGTGCACACACTCCCGGCTGCTTTGGAGTGGTTAAGCAGTGAGTTCGAGGTACACTTAAGAGGTCTGTGCTGGACCGTTCCCGAACACACCTGCTTTTTCATTGTGCTCGGGTTTTCTCCCCGAGGGCCTGTGAGATCATTACTGCAGACGAGACGGCATCATAAATAAATACACGGACATACTTCATTAATTAAACAGACAGTGTGGATGTTAGCTGCGCCGCCCTCACGGGATCACATGTTGTGGAAAGACACAAAGACTGGAGAGCAAATCCAAGACATGTCGAGTAATTTTAAAATGCCTGAGCAGTCTGTAAATGATCCTAATGGCGGTAAGATGGGCCCAGTAGCTAGCATGTGGCTGTAGCTCAGGGCAGGGAGGTGGCTGTGGCATGTTGTAGGATTATGGCTGACAAGATAACTGGCTCAAAGAGTCAAAAATGAAAAATGCATGGTGTCAATCAGAGAGAAAACAACATGAGGCAACAGTCACTCAGAGCTGTAGACCGTCAGCCCTCCTGCCTGCTCCTAATCTGATGGGATGATCTATGACCACAACGTTCAGTAAGGGTGTGGAGCACATGTTTCTGTGTAGCATGGAGGAAAAACTGGACAGGGCTAAAGAAAGAGAGATGGAGGGAAAGAGAAAAGCTGGAGGTGGGAGGGGGCATTAAAGAGAGAGAAGGTCAGGAGGAAAGTGCAACAAAAAGAGATGAAAAAAAAAACACCTTATCCCGCCACAGCTACCTCCAGTGACTCAGAGCTACCAGAGCTTGATAATGATAACCTTATCATTATCAAGCTCTGGTAGCCCACTTTGGGCTCTGAGGAAATGCCAGGTGCAAAACAAACACTCCAAAAGTGCTCAAAAAAGAAATGAATATTTATTCCTCCAGCCTGAAGTATGGACGTGCCATTGACTAACCCTTAAAAACTGAAGACAGTTGGCTGTTCTTCTTAACTATTCTGGATGCAACAAAAACATAAGGATATGTCTGAACATAATTTAAAAAATAAACAAAACATTTGCAGCATACTGTATACTTTGTTATATTAAAAAAATATGTGGAGATTGGCCTGGGCTGACCAAAGAAGTGTGTGTGGTTTGACCCTCACACTGATTTCCACAATTTCCACATCCTGCTCTGCCCACATTCAGCAGCCGCAGGCGATAAATGGTAAGTAGCCTTTGAAGTTCCCTTTTTCTGTTCTTGACTGCTTCATCAAACACTGATAACTGTATCGACCGTCCTCTGTGAGCAAAGTGCTCCATTGTTGAAATAATGGTCAGGAAATGAAATGTCTTCCTTCCAAACATCTGAGGTGTTTAGCTTAAGGAAGACACACACCTGTTCAGGGCGGGTGACTCCAAGGCACGCTAGAAGCCAAAACTGTCAGGTTCTGAGGGGGACAAACGGTAAAATGTAGCGTGAACAACGTGTCAGTGATTAGCTGTGACATCTCCTGGAGTGTCACAGAATGAGCTCTATGTTTTTACAGGCTGATATGATTATCACAATCCTGGACTCATATTTCCATCATCTGAGTGTCACCTCCATTTCAGCTCCGGGGCCGTGAACCAGCTCGGGCTTAGAAGTAGAGCGCTCCACTGATGAAATGTCCTTATGAGACCTCCGGCCACTGAAGTGAGGAGGGGGAAATTAATGGGGTTACCACATGCTTGCAATCAACCATCAAAATGGGGAGAGACCATTTTCCATCGCTGAAAGTAAAGAGTCATGCAAGAGACTGACTTCATGGCACAATGACTTTGGCTCAGTGCTGAGGGTCCCATGTGCCCCCGCTGCTCTGAGACTACTGTGTGGTGACAATGAGGCCAACCTGGAAATGCTCTGAATTTTTGCGCTACCGAAGTCATCGCCAATGCTGCTGATGAGCGCACAGACACAAACACGACACAAGCTTTACAGTCCTGTGAATACTTTGAGATATTCTGATGATTTGAACAGATATTACTGGGCTGCATGGATGAACACCATAGGCTATGCTATGTGATTTTAGGAAAAGGCTTCACATTACTCAGAGAGCAGGAGAGCTAAAGAGTCAATGAAGCAGGGATGATGACAATGACAGAGGCACATTCAATCATTTATCCCAACAAAGAACTCACTGTGAATAATCATCCCAGCTCCTGCTCAGAATTAGCATAAAATGAATCTCAGACTGAAAAGTAATACAAACAGTGATGTTTTTACTGTAAATCACACATTCAGTACTTCAGTACTAACATTGGAATACATTTTCCAAAGTATTCCAATGTTACCCGACTGGGTCGCAATATGATGTAAAAAATTTCTTCACTAATGCTTGATATGCACACAATGCTATTTGCACATGACTCTTGGACATTTTGCACAAAGCAACCTGCACAAACATCTGTATACAGCAGTTACCATGCTGCTATTTTTCAGTGCACATTATTGTATTTATTCTGTTTGATCTTATTCTATTTTATTATGTCTGCTTACTAGTAGATATTCTTCTGTTCTATTTTTAATGGTACAGATTTTCAGTATAGTCTTTACATATTTTATAGTCTTAAGTATCTTTAGTATTTTACATATATATATATGTATATATATATATATATATATGTATTGAATACCTTGAATAAATTATTGACTAAGGCTTTACAGATCAGTCAGGTAAAGGGTGAGTTCAGGGGGTGGTTTGCTTTTCTTTTTTCTTTTCTTGTTCAGGACACCTGGATCACACCCACGCAGTCTCACACGTTCACAGCTAGGAGCTGCCCAGTCTGTTCAGGTGGCTACTGAGCAACTCAGCTGGAGGAATCCCTCATCACTCCCGTGGAGCTCAGTTAAAAGCCTTGCTCAAAGACACCTGAGAGGTAGTCATAACCTTAATGCCACCCCTGTTCACAGTTTTGAGTGTGCAGTTAATGGTCCATTCATTAAAAATCCCTTCCCAGACATGTTTTCTAGAAAAATATAAAAATGAAAATACCCCTCTTGCATTAACAGGCTGTGTGTTTGATCTGACATGGTTTTGTTTGTTTGTTTTCTCCTTGAAGATGAGATGTATCTTACCTGACCTTTCCTCCAGCGCCGACATGGGGTTCACATTTGTGGTTTCAGTGAAAGGTCAAACAACCCTAAACAATACTCTGTTCTAATATTTGACGGAAAACTTATCTTTAAAAAGCAAAGACTGCATTTGTTTTCTTTTATAGACTTTTTATGCATGCAGTTTAATCCACACATGTAGTCCCCAAGACCTTTCAACAGACTCTGAGTGTAAAATTGGTGACGTTCCGCTCTAAGACAAAGCAAGTTTGACATTGGAGAAACATAAAGAGCAGTCAAAGGATTTAATCTTCATTTTTCCAGAAAGAAAACACCTCCAAAAAAGCTGCATGAAGTACTCATGAGCTCATGAGTATTTCTTAATCCTGACCTTTTCTTTCCCGTACTCGTCCCATCATTTCCCATTTCACCATCGCTTCCATCCATATTGACAGCTTAGTGTTGGCACGCATGATATTAGACACACAGAGGTCAACACTGGTCACTGTGCTGTACTTTTCCACAGCTGTTCATGTGATAAATTCAAGTGACGGCCTGTTGACTGCCACGTGTGCGCCGTGTGTAGCTCCACATCACAGATACATTGTTGTCCACCTTCAAAGGGGAACATGTTTGCTCAGCATGAATGAAAACTGTATGTTTGATATGCAAACAAGATAAAAAAAAAAAAAAAAAGACATCATTAATTCTCTTTGCTTTGGAAAGTTCCAGAGTGCCGGAGCATTTCTCACATGTTAATCAGTAATGGGATTCGTGAAATGTAGCAAGTGATGTCAACAGTGAGCCTTTGAATGGCTACAACCTGGACAAATGGTGCTCTTTCACCAGGTAAACACTTGATGAGTCCTTTCTCTCTGATGCATTGTTGGCCAGTGCTGATAAAAGTCTTGATGTGGTGGTTCCCTCTTCAGGAGGTGACACACATTTTCACAAATGACTCCCAGTAAACAAGCACTCTCTAAAGACTTTTCGAGAAGTAATTTCTGAACTTCTAAAATGTTGATGAAGAAATGCATTCATATATAGATTTATATTTCAGGTGATACAGATTATCTATATCAGCAGCAGAAGTCCTGAACACACACAGAGATGATTTTCAGTTAGTATATGACTTGTCAAAACACTGCTGATAACACCGCAGAGGAAGCATCAGTTAAGAATGTGGCCGTGTTTATATTCTACTCTGCATGCAGCCAGGCAGGACAACAATGAAAATGAGTTCAAACTTGAAAATTTTAGAAAAGTCTGCCACCTCTCCATTGAACTCACACATGAATAACAAAAAACATAAGTGGGCAATATCATACATATATTAGTTCCCTTTTCTATGCTTGTAAGCAACGAGCCCCAGACTTCCCTTTTCATCAGCCACTTCAGCCAACTCTGACTGGGTGATCCCCAGTCGCTTGCAGGCCAGAGAAGAGATATAATCCATCCACCTGGTCCTGGGTCTACCCCTCGGTCTCCTCCCACTTGTACGTGCTAGGAACACCTCCTTATGAGGAGAACCCTGGTGGCATCCTCATCAGATGCCTGAACCACGTCAACTGGCTCCTTTCCAAGTTCCTTTCCCGAGGAGCAGCGGTTCTACTCCGAGTCCCTCCCGGATGACTGAGCTCTCACCCTATCTCTAAGGGAGACCCAACTCCTTTTCGACCGCCTGTACGCATGATCTCGTTCTTTCGGTCATGACCCATTGCTCATGACCATAGGTAAGGGTAGGAACGAAGACTGACTGGTAGATCAAAAACCTTGCCTTCTGGCTCAGCTCCCTTTTCGTCACAACCATGCGGTGAAGCACATGCAACACCGTACCCGCTGCTCCGACTCTCCGGTTAAACTCACGCCCCATCCCCCCCTCGCTTGTGAACAAAACCCCAAGATACTTTAACTCCTTCACTTGGGGCAAGGACTCATTCCCCACCCTGAGTAGGCATTTCCTACTGATAACCATGGCCTCAGATTTAGAGGTGCTGATCCTCATCTAAAGCCGAAGGTGCCATCAGGACCGCATCATCCGTAGAAAGCAGTGATGCGATTTTCAGGTCACTGACACGTAACCCCTCCTGACCAAACAGGATTGGGGACAAGGCACAGCCCTGGCGGAAGCCAACACCGACTTGGAACAAGTAGGACTGACTGCCAAGTAAGCACCTCCCACAGAACATTCCTTACCTGGGGACCCGATGTACGTCTTCTCCAGATCCACAAAAGACATGCGGACTTGGAGATTGTACTACCAGGCCCCCTCCAGGATCCTTGCAACAGTAAAGAGCTGGTCCATTGTTCCACAACCGGGACAAAATCCGCATTGTTCCTCTTCAATCGGAAGTTCAACAACTGGCCTGACCCTCCTTTCCAGCACCTTGGAAAATAAAAAAAACTTTCCCAGGGAGGCTGAGTAGTGTGATGCCTCTATAATTGGCACACACCCTCTGGTCCCCCTTCTTAAAGAGAGGGACCACCACCCCGGTTTGCCACTCCTTTGGCACCGTCCCCGCCCTCCATGCAATGTTGGAAAGACGTGTCAACCAAGACAGCACCTAGGGCCTTCAGCATGCATGTTTTCAGATCATCTATATCTATAATATTACTTTCCACTATTATGCAGACTATTCTCAACTTAATGTTCTGATTGGTTGTAGCATACACACATTTTCTCATGGCTTGTCACTCTGATATCAAATTCTGGACATCACAAATCTTCAAAAGAAAAAGAAAGGTCCAAGGTAGTGCAATCAAGCTTTCTCCATCTCATCAAGGTCAAGATCTCAAACGTACCTTGTATCATCCATACTTTCATTTCACCACATATTGAGCACAGCGTTAGTTCAGGCAGGCCACGGAAGTCAAGCTCGGCCCAGCTGATGACAGCTGATCTCTAAGCCCTCCCACAATCAGCTGACACTCAGCTGATTCACTTCTAGGTACCCATTGGCAAAATACATTCAGGGCGCCCTATTTAAGCTCCTTCAGTCCGCCTAAACCTTGCTGCTTCCTCTGCTAGCCTCGTTTCAACCCTTCTCCACCCCAGCTCCTCCATCATATGTTATGTATGTCTTATTCATGCTGCTGGCTCTGTTCATAGGGGCGTGTTGCTACCGCTCTCCCTGCTTTAGCCTCTCTATGATGGTTCATGGAAGGGCAGGGAGGTGTGCTCTCCCTGCCTCGGGCTTCCACGTAGGCGCGTGGAAGAGCAGGGAGGTCCCAGAACAAAGCCATACCGCCAAATCTAAACTGCTGCATGTAAATAAAGCATCTTTGACTAAAGTGGTCTTGACTGAACTGGATTATTGCAATTCCCAGTATTTGGGCTCAGCCTTAGGGCCAAACCTCGTCTCCAGCCCGTTCAAAACAACTGCCAAATTTTGTATCAAATTTTTAAAAAATATTAGCCTTTGTCAATGTAAAGCCTTACATGGCTTTGCTCCAACTCACATCATGGCTGTTCTTGCAACTCATGAGCCAGTCTGGTGCCTGTGCTCCTCAGGTAGGTCTTGCTGGTCCTTTCTTTACTTACTCTTCTCTTACAGGAAAGCTTTTCTTATAGTAATGTAGTGGGCTGGTAGTGTGCGATGATGGAAGACTGTTTGTTTTAATATTATTATGAATGCATGACATAGTTGACCTACAACTAAGTCAGGACTAAATGAGTAACTTTGCCTGTAGGACACATGACAAACTGGCACATGCTAACTTGTAACCACAGCAAACTTTCAAGATAACTATGGAGTATACCTTTGTGTGTGTGTGTGTGTGTGTGTGTGTGTGTGTGTGTGTTTGTGCGTGAGTGCGTGTGTATTTTTCCATAATCCAGGTGCATAGGTGTGATAGGCCTGATTTAGGTTTTCCAAACATGCGTTTAAGATATGAGACAAAATTTCCATGACAGAGCGGGTTCTATTTGTGCACCCATCACCCTAATTTATTTACATTCCAACATCACTGGGTCAAGGGCATTACTGTTTTAAAATAATTGGGTTATGTAATGGTATTTTCCAAATGATTCTGCAAGGCTTTATTTACATAACGCACGCTCAGTCAGAGAGGAAAAATAACCACAGCCATAGCTGTTTATATCAAACAGTAATGCAGCTGTGTTGATTAATCATTTATCGGTGTCACCGAAAGGCGTACCACCATGGAGGATTGGGTTAAGCTGTGGCAACCGCAAATGGTGTTTGCATTAAGGTATCAGTAGTTGGTGAAGGAGCCAGTGAATGTGCATGAATGAAATAGCTGATACCAATCAGCTAATACAAGCGCCACTCCAGCATTCTGCCTGAACTAACACTGTGCTCTATTTATAGTCTAGCTAGCTTTCAGTATACGGAATTATAACGTATGTTAAAGGTCCCACATCATGCTGTTTTCCAGTCATTTCACAAAGCTGTCCGAGGTCCAACAACAATGTATTCGAAATGGATTGCCCCAAACCCATCCGTGGTCCTGAATTTCAGCTGACGCTGAGAGCTCTACTGAGAACAGGCTGTTTCTGTGCTTGTATATTTAAATGCTAATGGGCTCCGTCTGTCAACACTACTGCCCCTGTCAGGGAGAGGATGCCACTTACGCTTGCGGTTGCATGTGTAACCCCCTTGATAGGTAAAGTACACACTAGGTTCGTAGGTAGGGTGACCAAACGTCCTCTTTTGCCCGGACATTTCCACTTTTTACATCCTGTCCGGGGCATCCAGGGGGGTTTTA
>JBCAUF010000042.1:24863292-24877019 GCA_038406115.1 Haemulon aurolineatum
TAGGTTTTTAGTAGAGTAGGCTTTTATGTGCAAATCTACACACAAATCTACGAACGTTTCATGAATGAGGCCCAGTGTGTGTAAAGGGCAGAGGACACACAGTCCATGTCCTGTTAGACACTCAGCAGCCAGACCCTCCTCTTTCTGCTTGCCATACTCTTCAAAAGTCTGTGGCTAGTGGGTTAAGGCGAAGTCCTCTGTCTGTAATGCCTATGCCTTTGTGACGCTGCTTTGTTTTCAGACTTTCCTGTATGAACAGTACAGATAGAAAAAGTACTAAAATTAAGTAAAAACACCAAAGTAGTAACTGATTTTTGTTTGTTTCTTTTGTGGCATCAGAATGAAACATTGTGCTTGAGTGTTCTATTATACACTATTATATAATAAATAGAACACTCAAGCACAATGTTATCATGAGAGCTAATAAATATGATATCCATTATATGAACAATTCAACATCTTGTCCTGCATCAATCTACATTTTTAAAATGTAGAGTGTATGCACTGAATTCTTGCAGTTCTTTGAAATCAAACCAAATAAAAATCTTTCATAAATCAGTCGAGTTCTGGGCATATTCTTCTCATCCAGACTTTTGGAACTCTCTCTCTCTCTCTCCCCCCTCTGTGCTGTCTCAAACACAGCAGAGATGTCTTAGTCAGATGAACCACGACTGTCTGTGCTGTAAAACAGAGACGGCAGAGCAGTGCCTTTAGTTGATCAGATTTGTACATCTTCAAATACAGAGCACAAAGTCAAAGTTGACCGACTAAGGGAGTCCTGTCGATCGGAGAACACACACACAATCTGCTAAGCCCTTCCCCCCCAGCCCCTCTGTGGGGGCATCATGTCACTTCCTCCTCTGAACTGAATGTCATAGAATCTTCACAAGTTTTTACACCTGCTCCCCTGCCTCTGGTGTGAGGCCCGCTGGAGCAAACTGACAGGAGTTAAAGCCTCCATGTTGATTCAGCTTCCTCTCATCCAAAGCATTCCCCCGAGGAACAGATCCTGTGTGTGGGGCGGGGGGCAGGTAGGGGGTGGATGTGTCCTGGGGCGATCCAGATGACATGTTTAAGTTCATAAAGAACCGACTAAAGTAACGTTGCCAAGGTCTGTTCATTCAAAGTGGCGAGGCTGGTGCGACCTCGTCATGTGATGTGGAACAGGAAGCTGGAAGTGTCCTGGCAGCTGCTGTGGCCTCTGTGTCAGGGCGGTCCCATTCTGTTCCCATGGGACCTTCTCTAAAATGCCACGCTGCAGAGGGAAAGGGTTAAGAAAACATACACACACTCACTTTGATGTCCACTGTTCACTCACCTATGTATAGCCACAAGACCACTTAGGAAAATATTGACGCAGCCAAAAAAAGACCATTTAGGCACTCTCTGGATGGAAGTCACATGAGAGGAAAAGTTTTCTAGTCAATGAAGAGAAGGGTACTGCCTTACATCTGGCAACCGAGGCTCAGTCTATCACATCAAATGAATCAAACAAATGTTTTCAGATCAGTTTGGTGTACAGAAAACAGAAAAACACAAACCTTCACTCTCTGTGGTCCTAAAATGAATAGATTTATCTATTTACAATAACTGGCACCAGGAAACAGATCCCACACAGACGGGGGCATGGAGTTTGCTTCACAGTCTTTCCAACAGTTAGACCCAAGAAAACAGGGTTCTTTTAGTCCAAACAACAGAATCCAGCTTCCGTCCAGAATATTGCGGAATTGAGATAAGATATTCCTTTATGAGTCCGACAATGGGGAAATGTAAAGCGATACCCCAAGGTCTTATAATCCACACATGCTTAGCAGGCTTGGTAAAAGGTCAGATTCAGTTAGCCATGACAATGCTGAGATCCATTCATTTTATACCTAAAGGTTTGGTTGTTTACCACACCTGATAAATTAAACAAATGTATTCTAAAAAAAATATGCAATGCAAATCTTTGTTGTAGTCTTCTCAGTGTAATTCTTCAATTAAGGTTTCAACAAATGTGCCAAAATGCAATTTTATTTCAAGTTTTACAGTCGGTCTTTTTCTTAACAGCAACAAGGTTCTTCTTGGCAGCACCAAAATCAGACAACAAATGGCAGCTCTCAGCGTTTCCTACAGGTATGAATTAAAATGTCATATGTTGTAAATGTTCGAATTTCTCATATAAATATTATTTTAGCAGTTGTGCGATTTCATCAGTGGTTCTGATTTTTACTCCCACCTGTTTCAGACAATCCCTTTGTTCCGTCTTTGTATTTCATGTTTTTGTCCATTCTCCATGGAACCTGAGCATCGTCAAATCTCGAAGGGGGGCTTGGAGAGTTTCAACCCTCCACCTTGTCAGTGATGGATTCATTGTTTGCACAATGCACGCCATTTTTATTCCAGACACTGCTCTTCTGATTACCTCTTGTGCACTGTCCAAGATGTATTAAAGGAAACTTGGTATGTCATTCCTACTGGTTCATTTACAAACAGCTGCTTCCTCCATCTCATCCATCCATGGGAGCTGCTTCTCATTCTTTGGGAGTTTTTTTTTTTCGTGTTGGAATCCATCAAGTTCAACCTGTTTTGCAAATGTTTGCAGCATTTTTGCTTTTCAGAGAACAAATAAATTAATCTTTTGTAATGGGAATAACTTGTGACCTGAAGCACAGCTGAAAGTTTGGTCATCGCCATCCTCAAGATAACATGAGTGTTTTTATGATCAGCACTGTCTTTTTTCTTTTTTTGTAAATCCGGTGATTTAGTGGAGGAACAATACACTAGCCCAGTTCACATCTGTAGTTGGAGAGGTGGGACCAGTCATGAGACTAGTCATGGAAAATATTGGGTTTCAGATATCTTTTAAATCCCTTTTTCTTCTAATGTCCCCTGTCTTTTAAGTCATTTAACTGTCACTATTTATGTACGTTTAGCGTCTCTAGGATACAGCCGAGCTGCACCGGCATGGCTCTAGGGATGGCGATGCTGCTCAGTTAGTCAGTCAGTCCACCACTTTGGTCCGGACTTCAGTATCTCTCAAGTGATACATTTGCCATGGTATTTGGTGCAGATATTGAAGGACCCCAGAGGATTAATCTTCTTGTCAACTCCTATATGGGCTGCCATGAAATTTGGTATAGATACTCATGGTCTCCACACAATGAATTCCAACAACTTTGGGGATTCCCTGACATTTCATCTTGAATCATCATCAGATCCAAATTGATCTTTGTGCAAATTTTTGGTTCATGATCAAATGCCTGAAAAAATGTGACATAAAGTCCATCCATTCTCTGCTACTCATCCAGGTGCAGGATGCTGGGGCAGCAGGTTATGCTTGAAACAAACGCCATCTTGTTTTCTAGTGCTCAGCTGTTATGTGAAACATGCCTGTAGTATCGTATAGTATCGTAACTGTAATATGTATGGAGAGTGTCTGTATTGAAATATGAATAAAGCTTAAAACACTGAAACAAGATTTTACATGTTAGCCTGTTGTCATTAACATCAAGTTAAATTACCTCTATGCCCAAGTGCAGCTTTACAGAACCTTGGCTTGTCTGGTTTACAAATTCCACCTAGTGAGAATATTGCTTGTCAGCTTTGTGTATTTCTGCCAAACAAGGCCGAATTGATGGACAACATTTTTCTTTTTTAGACTATTTCAAGCTCACTCCTGTCACAGGAAGCGCTCACTGGAGTCAAGAAGTAATATATTAAAAGTCTCAGTTGCATAAAAGAGGCACACACATGGGAGATGAGGAGACAGAGAGAGGGAGATTCAGGCAGGCCCCCACTCCACAATGTTCAAACTTAAGCAGTAGGTATACAGTATGACAGTTGCAGACATGAGATACAGGTCTGTTTTGTGTTTGCAGTGCGTGTGGTTGAAAACAGGCATGGAGTGTTGAGGTGGAGTCCGAACTGGTTGGTTCTCATTGACCAAGATAAGCACAGGGGTCATCGCACACTTACAGACACAACAGTCGCACTGGAGTGTAGGGGTCTGAT
This sequence comes from Haemulon aurolineatum, assembly GCA_038406115.1. NCBI lineage: Eukaryota > Metazoa > Chordata > Actinopteri > Lutjaniformes > Haemulidae > Haemulon > Haemulon aurolineatum. The sequence continues at coordinate 24,867,286 of JBCAUF010000042.1, forward strand.
TCAGTCCAGTTTGGGATGAAGTGAGACATGGAAACTTTCTGAATTTTTGAATGCAGCATTGTTGGGTGCTCCACAGGAAAAAGCTCAGGAATCAGTCACAGTATGTCACAAGGCGCAGCAATGAGCAAACAAACTTGGACAAGCCACTCAAAGTTGGGATTTAACATAGGCCTACTTGGTAACTTGTCGCCACAACATTCATAATAGAATTTATTTAATAATGCAGAGACAAACAATGCCTGCTTTTATTCTGGTGACCAGGCTGTCTGAGGTCCCGTCCACACCTTTCTGACATCACAGGGCTGTAGCTAACAATTTAGTAACTTTCTGAAACTGAAAGAAAGCAGGGTGTGAACTTCTCACTCAGGTTCTGTCTACCTATGTCGCTTTATGTGTGCAATACTATGAATGCCTTTGAGAAAAGACTGTTTGAAGCAGGGTTTCCATTATTAACCTGGAAAATCAGTTGTTGTCTGACTCATTAAAACTCTGCAGTCATAACATGTGGTGACAATACCTAAGCATAATATGAATTTTATCGGAATAGGATAAAATTAAAGTCTTTATAAACAGCGTGTAAAGCCAAAAATCCACTATTTGATCTCACAAATCATTAAAAGAAAAAATCTGAGTCCTGCTCTCTCCTCCATACTGTCCCCACTGCTCTCCTCCAGAGCTACCTGGTGGTTCGCTGTCTGTTGGCAAACAGCGGCGTTGTGGCTCTGCATCCACACAACACACAGCAAAGCCTTCGAATATTTTCACGGTTCAATAAGATTTGACCAGAATTTTTCCCATTTATCCGGAACACTGAGATCTTCCAGGTCACGTGCACCAATTTTTTTTAGATCCCCATGTGCACACTTCATCACATCCCCCCTCTTCTTCAAGTGTAGCTGCTCAAAGTGCACCTTTAGATGTGTTTGGATGACCCAGTTTGTGTGAAACACAGAGTGTTTTCTGACAGCAAGTTTCACTTTTCACAAGAGTAAATGCTTCAAGGATGAGGATAAACTGGTTGGTTTGGCAAATGAACATCTGGTTAACATTCCCACTTCTAATCCATAGCAGCACACAGCCGCTTTCCTAAGAACTGCTATGGGAGGCATGTCTCCCACGCAGTGGACGAGACAGTCTCAAACGGGGCCGGGTTCGCCCACAGCTTGGAGGTAGGAAGGAGCTGTCTTGGTGCTCCTTTTCATTTGAAATATAACCCAACCCAGCGTGTAGTATCTCTCAGATATTAGCCACTCTCTCATCTCAGCGAGCCATCCGATGTTGACACAGCGCTGCTGAGCTGCCTTGTTTGGAATGTCACCTACTGATCGCACAGATACTATGAGGGGGAGCCGACCTGCCCACATGGACATCAGACAATGAGCCCCCTCTTGCCCCCCTCTCATCCAAATGGTTTCAATAATCCACGGTGGATATAAAGGGGCGTTTCAACAATGCAAACTGAATATCTAATGACATCCATCTCATGGAGCAGCAGCAGTCACTCAGCTAACTGTTACACTTGAGTTTTTTTCTCCCTCCATTCTTGGATTGCTCCGCTGCAGTGTTGCAAGCAAACCCCCTTGAGATTAGATGATTGTGTTCCATTGATGATGATGATGTCAGCTTGTTTTATCACATCCTCCCAGCTCCCCGCAGAGTGCCAATTTGGGATGCTCTTACAGCATGAGAACAGAGTCAGGGAATCAGTCTAAAATGCATGCCTGTCAGCCCTCTTCCATGTGCTCCTACTCAGTAGATGTTTAACCAAATGAGAAACAGCCTGAGATGTGTCACTGGATGTCAGATCAGGACCATTTGGCAAAAAGTAGCAATTTGGAATGAGAAAGACACTCAGAATGGACTGAGTGCAGGGAACCTTTTACTGGAAATTGGCTTTTTCTGCCCCCAGTGGCAGATAACAAAGTTACAAACACTGTCTTTTTCTCAGCATACAAATATAAAAGTACTTCTGAAATATTTTGGCCAAAGGCGAAATCCTCGCTCAGACATTGGGAGGGCTAAGTATGGGGGTGGAGTGGAGTGGGGTGGGGTTGTCTCTTTCCCAGAGCTGTTTAAGCAACACTAAATAACTTCTGGAGAAAGATATTTGATTGTTGAGTCTCTGTTATCTGGGAAAGAAACATAACAATTCATCATTTTTCTCTCGAAGTTCCATGATGCTGCTTTTAAAAAAATAATTAGTATTCATAATAAAGAGTGAACTTCTGTGGAAACTGCTCATCCAAACTACATAATTTTTTTATTGATGTATTATTCTTTGATCAATTTGTCCCATTATGTAATGACAAACTCATTTTCGAAAAAGAACTTTTTTTATTTCTGGATTACAAATTAATGGATTCCCCGCTCCAAGTGCTAACGCTGAGGCCTGACCTCACTGGACTAGGTCTGTCATCCCCTCTCTCCCCCCCCTTCCCTTTCTCTTTTTGGATATCAAAGAAAGGGAAAAAAAAAAAAAAAAAAAAAAAAAGACCAGAGAATAATCTTTAAAAAGAACAAAAGCAACGGACCCAAAATACATCTAAAATGTGATTAATTCATATTTTAATATTTCATTTAATCATCATCATCCAATGTTCACATCACTGCTGAGTTATGATATTGATGGTAATGATAATAATAATTCAAAAGGTTTGCTGTTGCACATGAAATGTATCCAATGATTATGACTTGGAATTATTTAATCACAGGTCAGGTTGTGTGGACCAACTGTAACAACAATCTGGTGTAAAATTATGTTACCATGACAACAGTGGCGCAGAAATTACTTTTAACATGATGGAGTTTAAACATGCAGAAAACAGGAATCTGGTTTTCCATTGCTGTTCTTACTTGCAAGTACAGTCCTCCTCACTGGGGAAATGTAACTTCCTTATACAACTTCATGTGTCATTGTACGTCACTGGAGCACAATAAAAAAGTTGATATGTTCATGTAGAAGTATATAAGTTTCTTGCCAAATTTTACAAAATGTAATACATCTTGACTAGCAGAATTTTTTTGTTTTTGACAATGTGAGTGTGGGAATTAAAGCACTAGTAAATATTCAGGATAGTTGTGCTTATCATCTGCCATTGTGTAAGTAATGACTGCCTCTCAGAAATGAAAATGGTTAACATACAACAAAATGTTAGCACTGTACATTTCTACATACTATGGGCATGTTACATTTGTATGTTTCACAATTTGCCCAATACTTATTAAAGTGGCATGTTTCAAACGACATGTTTAAGAGCTGAATTTCTCAGAAGGAGGGGTTAGTTAACAGTGTGGTAAGTAGCCAAGCAACTAACCATTGTTCAAGACTGCTTCTCAACCAACAAACTAAACTGGCAACCCGTTCTCACCGAGGCCCTCCACTCCCTGGACACCAGCAAAGGTGGCCAGGACCTCAAGTGGGAGCTGAACAATGGTAAAAACGCATGTCACTGTCCTTCAACGTAAATACTCGCATGTCGGCGTCTGTATCTTATTGACAAACGGGGGAGCAGCGATAACGGCCCGTTTGCGCATCAAATTCAGGGGCTTGCCAGTCCTCGTTAGTATAGTGGACAGTATCTCCGCCTGTCACGCGGAAGACCGGGGTTTGATTCCCCGACGGGGAGAGTTAAGTTTTCCAAAAGCTGCCTGTTTTTCACCACAGAAAGACCGAATGGCACCGAGCATGTCCTTGTGTGGTTCCCTTGCCTATTTAACCTGACTCTCGCCAGATCATTATAGTTCCGTCACGCTCCACCAGAGGTGTTTCGCTGAGCTTCAGACAAAGATCTGGACTCGAGGGCATTGCAAACTCCTTCTGAGTGACTGATGAACCAATCAGGATTGCCAGGCGGGATTTCATAGATGTGACGTAGCACCGAAGCGACTGAGACAAACAACAATGGCGGCGCGCAGCGATTTATTTCGATGTGATTGGTTGAAGTAGCACGTCATTCAAAATAACGGACAAGTGGTTCATCCAATCACATACACGGATTTTTTTACAAGGCCCCGCCTTCTGAAATACATCTCCTATGGAGAAGTCCCAGATCCTAGTGTGTAGCAGGGCGGAACTACAAGGATCTGGTGAGAGTCAGGTTATTGCCTATTCACATGTAGCAGTTCAACTCCCTTCTGTCCGCAGGTTTGTATGGAGCACGCATTGCCTGATGATTTGACACAAATACAGCGTGATTTCCGAGTGAAGAGCCAAGAAGGCTGTTTCCGCCCAGTTTTGAACCGGGACCTTTCATGTGTTAGGTGATAACCACTACACTATGGAAACTGGCAAAAAAACAACATCTGCACAGCGCCTGAGAAAATGGACTTGCTTTCTGTGCTGCAAACGCTTCAAGTGCTGCACCACATGCTCATTTCTCACTTGGAGAGATCAGCTGAGAGATTTAGGACACAGTGGCTGTGTCATGATTTTGCATGGCCTTAAATGCTGCAGACACAGTGGACAGTGTCTCTGACTGTCACACGGAAGACCGGGGTTCGATTCCCCGACAGGGAGAGTTGAGTTTTCCACCAGCTGCTTGTTTTTTATCACAAAAAGACCGACGCAACCGACAGTTGCACCTGCAGCGAACAATATATACAACATATGACAACAGTCTCGCTGGGCTCACCTTTGGTGGAGATGAGTCCGTCTCCAGGTGTGACATTGACCACCTGGTGAAGACAGAACAACTTGGAGCTCCAAGCTCTAAAGACAGTGAAGATGACGTGGAAGTGGTGTTGATATTAATTCTATCATAGTTAACCACCATCTAACACGCAGGTCATAAAATAGTATACTGTATATACTATTTATCCAGTCAAAATGTAAGTTACACTCCACATATGAGCAATATGACTGTAGCTACGTAGCTATATGAATGAATGAATAATTGAATGAGTGAGTGAGTGACTGGCTAAATAAATAAGCGAATGAATGAATTGACTTAAATAATGACTGCTGGACGGGTCTCAGTCTTACAGAAAAAACACGGTTAAAAAAAGAGTGACAGAAAGCTGATTTAGGATCAGTGTCAACAAGAGAGAAGTCACTGACAGATGTGACATATATTAAAACGATGATTGATGCTAATATGACATTACATTAACATTATGAGTGACCGTAAGCTTCGGTAAACTGTAAACAACATCAGGTAAAGTACCTTAAAACAACAATTATAACAACAATTTTCCTATATATGACTTAGAATAGTGAATCTACGGTTTGAAAAAATGAACCATCGCTTACCTTGGAAAAGTTTGACGATATAGGGTAAAGGTACCTGTTAAGCGTAACCAAATCTACTTTTCAGACATTTTTAATATATACCACCCCAATTAAAGTGAAAACATTTTAGTTTAAGTGATACTCTAATCTCTCATTTGAAGTGTCAATAATTAATTTATACCAATTTTTAGTGTTTTTATTATTTAATTTGTTAAAATATGTCAAAAGTCTGGCATGGGCTTAATGGGTACTTAATGTACCCATTAAGCCCATGGGTGTTCCAAATAAGCCCACTTCATGATTTGTTGATAAATAAATATATATATTTAAAAATCTTAACAGTCCAAACTTATTCTATTAAAAAATGTAATGTCTTGGCTCTCAATAACTGTTTTCATTTTGTCTCCACTCCTTTCCGCTGGCCTGTAAATGGCATTTGAAATAGGCCTGATCAGCCTTTTGCTGTGTTGTCAACACAGAAAAAGCTAAACTTAAAACATGTCTTCTTTTGGATGTAGCTAAAAAACTATCCATTAACAAAATCAAAATTAGAATGCAAATTACTCTTTAATACCTCATCTTTCAATATCTGTTGTAATTTTGTCTGTATCTCTATCCTACATTGTACTGTTGGCATTTACAATTGGCCAAAATTTCTCGTCCAGCTAGCTGGTTGAGAGTGCAGATGTTTTTATCTAGATTTCTGAAGACCCAGTGACTGAAAAAAGGCAGTTTCCTGGTTCAATACTAATATTTTAAGGATAATACATGAGTCAATTTCAGTATTTACAAGTAAACAAATAACTAATTGATTTTTAAAACATAAAAACAGCTTGCATAGAAACAATTAAACCCATTGTGGAGTAATGTTAAAGACCCACTACAATTAGCCTACACTCCTAAAACATACAGTTATCAGTCATAACAAATAACATTCATTAAAAAACAACATACTGTATACAACAGTCAAATAACTTTAATTGATTTTCATAAACATAAAAACAGCTTGCATAGAAACAATTAAAACCATCGATCAGTAACATTCAAGACCCACTACAGGTAGCCTATAGACTAATCCTGAAACATACAGTTCATTAGTCATAACAATAAACATCCATTAAAAACAACATATAGGCTGCTGTATACAGCAGTCATAACATCTTGGAACTTGTGTATGTAATAGCCTAACTTGAGCAAGATAAATAAGACTAGGTTCCTTGAGGTGAATTTATCATTATAGTTATGCTATCTTTTCCTCCATGTAGCATAACTTAGTAGTTTAACTGTGTTTTCTTTATTTTGTTTGTTTTCTCAACCTTTTGCCCAGATTGTAGTTGTCTTTGCTTGCCAGCCTTACACTAACAAGTCTTTGATGGCTTTCATCCTTTTTTTGTACAGATTTTCAATGACCTCATGATTGCGCAGATGGAATGGTCCAGGTCCGTCCAGGTCTGCTTTGCATAAGATTAACTTGCGCTCTACATCTTCAATCTTGTCCCTGGGTGGGAGGAAGTATGTATTGTTTGGCCCTCGGTCTAAGAACTTCATCACATACCGTTCACCCTCTGGTGGTGCTGACTCGTTGAGTGATCGTGTGATGTAGTATGCTGCTGGCTTTGTGAACATGACAGCATAGTACACATCTCTCTCCACTGTGAAGGGTTTGACAGAGGTTTCATTTGCCTCTTTACTCACTGCCTCTGAAGCTTTGGTCTTCTCCAGAGGAGCCTTCTTGCTCTTGGTCTTGCCATCCTTTGGTTGTTTCTTTTTTGCTTTTTTTTTCTCTCACTTTCCTCAAGATGCAATAAAGCTTCTTCAGATGTTAGAGACTCTCCATACTTTAAAGTGTTGAGTCGCTGTCTTTTGGTTACATTGCTCTTCTTTGTTGGCATGATGTGTTGCAGGAAGTAATCTTTGATACTTGACGAGGGTGGAAGGCTTGAGGTTGCAGAAGTTGATGGCTGGGGTTGTGACATTTCTGCATTTGCAGGATTTGCAATCTCAATATTAGTGATGTTGAGAATGTTGGACCCAGGAACAGTATCTACACTCAGGATAATCTGGGACATGGATTCTTCGTCCACAGATACGGAGCATGGGGGTATGGTGCATGGGTGTGTAGTAGGGGATACAGTAGTGGCGCAGGGTTCCCCTGGAAAGCTCAATGTTTTCTGGGCTGGACGAGGATGTGCAGGTGGAGCTGGAGTGACCATATGGGAACTCAGAGGAGTATCGCTGCCTGTCACAGCTTCTGCCAGAAGCTGTAGTTGTGGTTGTTGTTGCCCAGCTTCTGCAATGAATGGTGTGTATTCTTCTGTCATCACCCTGTCTGGACAGTAGGGGTAAATCCCGGTGCTCTTAAACCCACTCCTCAGATTCTCACCCTTGAGACCAATCTCCAACACCGCCTTCAGCTTCGACGGGAAATCCTCCTTTCTAACCTTGTCTCTGATCGCACGGGAGTGCATTCGCAGCTTCGTTCGCCACTGCCTCTTCACCTTCCCAAACACTGCTCTGTCGAGTGGTTGGAGAATGTGGGTTAGGTGAGATGGCAGCCTCAACAATACTACGTTGTTCTCTTTCGCCTTTAAGGCAAGGTTGAGGGAGATGTGAGAAGAGTGTCCATCAAATATTAGTATCCGTGGGAATGCTAAGTTGGACAACTTCTCAGACTCCTTGAGGAAGAGGTGCAAGAAGTAGTCTTCGAATATTGCCCTCTCCATCCATCCATGGTCTGACGCAGCATAGCGGGCACCGTCTGGGCCACCAATACACCAAGATCCATAGAGGTGTTTCCCCTTGTATACCACATAAGGTGGGAGAGTCTGTCCAGCTGCATTCCCTGTCATGCAGACAGTGATCTGTTCCCTCCCACTCCTGCCTGTGTTTTGGTACACGTTCTTGCTGCCTTTCCTAGAAAAGACTTTGCCTGCTGCTGGATCTGTGATGAAGCCCGTTTCATCTACATTGTAGATGTTTTCAGGCACATTTATGCAACCAGTTTTGACCAACTCTTTTTCAAGAAGAGCAAACCACCCAGTGAGAATTGCTGGGTCTGAAGTGGCTTTTGCCCTTGCTTCTGGGAATTGTTCTGCCTTTCTTACAGTCAACTCCGGGTGGTCCCGCATGAAGCGGGTAAACCATTTTTGACCTGGTCTTCCATTCTTGAATGAGGTATTAAGATGGTTGGCTCTGACAAACTCTTGAACAAGATCGAGAAGGTCTGTCCGGTTAAAGCCCCAACCCCACTGGCAAAGGACCTGAAGGCATGGAGAATAACAAAACTTTAATCCTGGACACACAGACCCATGAGGACACACACGGGGATGGGGGCACACGCAGGGGCGGAACACACGGGGACACACGCACATACACAGGGACACGCACACACGGAGATGGGGACACACACGCTGGGACGCGCACACACACACACATACACACACACACACCACTAGATTAATGATAACTAGAAAATCACTTTCATGTTGTCTGGTTATTAGCCTTTCAGTTACTAAAGCCCTACCTGAAGGCACTCTGCAATCTCCTGCTCTACTTCTGGACCCAGGTAGATCTCATGTCCCTGTTGTGCATCAATGCTGAGCTGCCCCTTCACTCTCTGTCTCAACGACTTCCTGTCGACTCCATAAGTTCTTGCCAGAACTGACAGATTTTTCACAGCTCCCTCCCTGTACAGGCGGCATGCTTCTGCCATGCGTTTGCATGAGCTGTACTTTTTTCGTGTTCTAGTCATCTGAAAAGTAAAGGGTCGAAAATTATGCTAATGGTAGGATAGAATGTAGGCCTATCCAGAATGAATTGACCTATGCAACATTACTGATAATTAAATTAGGGTATTTAATTATTTGAATTATGAAGCTGATGATTAGGGGAGGTCAGTGTTAGGCAGAAAAAATGATCAAAAGTCAAAAGGGAGAAAATCTCCCTTGAAACACAGCTAAGTGGGCTTAATGGGAGCAGGTGGGCTTAAAGGGAACATTAGTGAATTTCTGGTTAAAAGTCCGAATATTTTTATCCTACACACATGACATTCAAAAACAACTACATGACATCAATCTATACATGTTGTACTAACATAACATAAAAAGTATCAATTGATTATGCCTTTAAGTAATTAGCTATACTCATTTACATCCACCCTAAATGATGTGTTTTTTTTGCAAGTGTCCCCTTTAAGCCCACTTAGCAAAAATGTTAATTAATAAATAAATAAAGATAAATATACACATGTATTATCTATTTAACAGTACAATAGGATATTCTGCCTACAAAAATGTAAACTACACATGGTTATCATGCTTTATGTCATGGCAATGAACAATGCTATGTAGTGACTGTATTGATGCAGCATGTGGGTAGTTGGCTGGCATGCTAAAACACATATTTTGATTACAAAAGAAAAAACATTTCTAATTCTAGTAAAATTCTAACATGTGTTTTATTTGAAGCACTAATCTCTTAAATTTTGATAACAAATGAGTACTTATCA
>JBCAUF010000042.1:24911585-24922592 GCA_038406115.1 Haemulon aurolineatum
AACATGCATCGAGTACATAAAACAGCAACAGCAAGAAAAAGATAGGATAGAATATGATTTGAGACTGACTGATGTGGCCAATGCAGTGTAGACCTGTGCGGTGTCAGAATGGTTGAGTCTATGAGGAATAATAACAAGAATACATTATGGAATATTTTAAAGAAATATGCATACTATGGTCATGAAAGAGGTAATGTTATTGTCAGTGGGGTGAGGTGAAATGGTATGGTTAATATTCAAGAAGAAAAGATTTAAATAAATAGATAATGATCAAGTAATTAATAAATGTAAATACTAAATAAGTACATCATAAAGTAATAATTGTTGTATTTGTGATCTAATTGTATACATTTCACAAGGTGGGAACACTGAGAGGTAATAAAAGGGAGGGTTGTTACGTAAATTAAAGCACTGTGTGTAAAGCGGCAACATCTTAAAGAAATCCTTTTTTTTTAAAATGACTGAATGAATAACTAATGACTGACTGAAACAAAAAGTTCAAGACAGAAAAGGAGATCGAATATACATACAAGAAAGAAAATAAGGACTTCATGAGCGCAGCAGAGGCCACACATCTTTCTTTGTCTTTCCAGGGCCTACAACTTGAATCAGTCATTTTAATCAGGAGAGACTTTACGAGAAATAAAAGAGATTAAATTTATTGGGAACAGCAGGCAAAGACTTAAACCCTGACAGGAAGTAGATCACCATGTTGAGGTGTCACATGATTTAGGAGTTCCACCGTGAAGGAAGGTTTCCCCGGGAGCCTTGATGCTGATGCTGGTGGTGATGATGAGGAATGGGAGTCTTGATGACAGAGAAACATCTGATTGGAGGACTTCCCAGATGAGGTGGTGGAAATGACAGCTGAACGACAGCCGAGAGGGAGAATTTACCTTTTGAATCCGACAGCTTACAAGTGATTAGCTTGAGGCATATGTGTCGAGTTGTGATTGGATGAAAGCAGAAAATGAGCTGGTGGCGCTGACGGATGGGAGCTTGTGGCTCAGAAGGCGTGTGCACACAGCGACAGGAAAGAAAGACAAAGAAAGATTCATCCATCACCTGACAATGACTCCTCAAACAAACCAGGGACAGGAGTCTGTTCCTGTGGAAGTAAAGTGATGACGAAAGATTTGAACAAGCTCCTCGGTGTACAGGTCAAACCTTGAGAGCACACAGGCGTATGCTGTTTGTTCCATGACTAAGTCTGCGTTCTGATGCAACCCTCCAGAAAACCCGCTGGGCTCACCAGAAGCAGGAAGTCAATTTATTCTCGCATCCGTATTGCATCCCTGGAAAATGAAACATGAATACTTCGCGAAACAGCTGCAGGGAGTTGACGGTTTGGAGCGGATTATGGAGGTCTCACCTGCAGCGGATTGTGGGCTGAGTCGGCCATATGTCACGCGGAGTGCACCGGTTAATGACGGGCCGCGGCGCACCGGGCGGAGATCACCGTAAAGCCCGCGCTCTGGTGAATGAAAGGTGAGCAGGAGCGAGTCTCCGAGAGGAGCGAGCCCATAAATCATCTGGAAGAGTTTAGTGTAAAGTAGCAGGAGAGGCGGGGGCCCAGGGAGCGCTTGTCTTCAGCCTACCGCTTGGCCAGAGGGATTTGTTTTCTTTAACCAGTCCAAACAGTCAGGAGAAGAGAGACTGGGCCTGCTCCTCGCCGTCCCACCGTGGGACTGTCCTTCCCTTTCCCTCCTCTCTCTGTCAAACATGCACACATGTTCCCTCACATATATTCTCTCTGTAGGCTGGTGTATCCCCGCTAATATAAACACTCTTGGCCATTGTTTATGCTCTCACTTCAGCTAACTGTCCTCTTTCCTCAGACCGTCACACTGCAAATGTAGGAGCAGGCATGTCGCATGCCTCCACAGTTACAAGGCCTAAAGCAGAATTAACCTATTAAAGGGTTATGTTGTGGTTTAGGTTACACAGGGTTAAGGTTGAGGTTTGGGCCATGCTCGAGGTTAGGCTCTCCCAATCTCTCCAAGGGGTTACAGGCTCAAAGGAAGTTCTCTTTAAGAGTTCACAGCAAGAAAGTGCTCTGTGAAATACTTCAGCATGTACTGAGGTTCACAGCTGTTACCCAAACTGTTTTTTATCCTGCTCCCGAAGTCTGATGTTTCACTACCTGCACAGTTCATACAAGTCTTAAAGACTTATGAGGTGGCTTTAGGTTTGTCACTTATTGTTGTTTCTTCCCACCCTATATGTTGTTAAGAAGTCTACTATCTGCTGCATTCGTATTTGACAGACATGGAATACAAGCTTTTTTGGGGGGCGAGTCAATTCAAGTCCTTAGCGACGGGAAGTTTCAAGACACTGTGCTGATGCTGGTCTTGACAGTGAGAAAAGAGTGGGTGTTAGTATCTGTTTAGTAATATTATTACTGCACCATTAGTTGTTTTCTCTGTTTTCATGTGCCTCCACCTGTCAGCAAATTGTATATATTCATAGCTTTTGTATATTGTTTTTTCTTCTGTGGATTTATTTTATTTTATCTATTTATTAAGTCTGTATGTATCTGGGTTTTAATGTAAAGCATCTTTGAGAGTAAAAGCACTGTATATATATAATGTATTATGCTTATTATTATTACTTATAATAAGTGGACAGTTATTCTATTCTGACCTGTTGCATAACAATGAATTGAATTTGTATTTCATAATTATTGATATCAGTGAATTAAATGCAACTGAATAAAAACAAATGACATAATTAAATGTCAACATTGACAATGTTGAAAATTTTTTAGATTAAATATTTAAACTAAAAACATAGAATGAACACAGACAAGCCATTCCATTCATCATGTCTCAAATTAAGTCAAATCACGAGTCTTTAATTTCCAAATCTGAAGTAATTTGCTTTCTGTCAAGTCAAGTTACAAGTCCTCAAAACAGTAACGAGTTACTCGAGTTGACTGAGTCCACGTCTCTGTGATGAGAACATAAAAGTTAAAAATAACATTTTATGAGCTGCCCAGTGATTAAAATCCCAAGTTCTGTAAGACAACAATGGATCAGGGCTAAAAAGGAACAGTAACAGTAATAATGACGTTAAAAGCTACTTGGCATGTTGATACTTACTTGAATGGTAACCAGTGGAATCCTAACTGAAGACTATGAAGTTGCAGATGGAGGACAGATGAGTCAGTGTACAGTCGAACAGTGTGACTGTACATTGATGTCACTGCTGCTCCTGTCTTTATAGCAGCGCTAATTTCTTACAGAGATTCCCAGATAATTAATCTTCCCAACTTTTCTTCTGGAGCCACCATGAGATGGATATTGGACTGCCCTTTTGTTTCAGACATGTCCTCCTCAGGATGAATCGCAGTCACTGACCGGATACCTGCAACACCAATGGCATTCCCATCATCCTCACCTGTACTTTGTGTTAGCTTGTTGAACTCAGAGAGTGAACATGTCCCATGAGTGCATGCCTTGCTTAACATCAGCATGGCCATGCTGTCATTGTGAGCATGTTAGCATTGAAGCAATGAAGCACAGCCTCAGAGGGCTAATAGCATGGCTGGAGACGCTTGCTTGATGGTCACTCTCCGGTCCTCAATCCATCTCTGACTTTGTCACCAACTCTTATACCACAGCCCACAGCCCACTCCTTTTCATGTGCTAAACACTAAATCACATATAGTATGGCCAACATGGCCATTATTTTTATAGTTCTACCCAAGATAACATTTTACTCACTAAAGTAATTGCGGAGATCCAGGAACATAAATACAAAAACTGCAAAAAAAAAACAAAAAACAGCAGTATAAGTAAGTTGTTCTACTGCCTAAACATGACATATGTTTATATGTTACATATAATGTCACAAAAACTTTGTTAGGAGGTGGTTTGGATGTCGACATGGGTCATTACAGCATCTAACTTTGTTTGTGTCCCATTTCCTGCCAACAGTCAGCGTTTCTTTACTTACAGGTTTTGTGCCTTTGACAAAATCTTGACAGAAAAAGAGTGAACTATCAACAACTTTATTCAACTGTCGGCCAAAAGATTTACAATTTGTTTAGGAGTGAAAAGGACAATAAATACAAAATGGCAGCTGCAAAACGTCCAATGCAAAGCACAATATAGCATTAAAGTTATCCTTAGATCTGGATACAGTGGATTTATTTGGCGCATGTTGCAGTCCAATGCTCTGTTCCTTGTTCTCTGAAGGAAGAGGTTGTTTATGCATGTTGTTTGGCACAGATTAAGAATCTGAGAGTGCAGTATAAACAGTGTGCATGGATTTGTAAACTAAGAATACAAAATTCAGTTTTTTTTCCCCACTGACCCCAGGGGGGCTCCGTATCTCATTGTTTTCATAGTGTGGATCGTATTATAATGCACATATCTGACATGCTTTCTATCTTCTGTTCATACTTCCTATAACTTCTCTATCTTTGCATATATTTATATTCTAAAAGAGCAACTGTAATGTGACCCAAGTGACCCCCCCAGGGATCAATTACTAAAAGTATTTCTGATTACTTCAGTCTCTATACACAGTGTTACAGAGACACCTACTGGTGAGGGCCCGTAGCTTCGGTGACAGCACACAGTGTCAAGGTCCATATCAGCATTTGCGTCTGTAAACAGCATGATTAGGATCAGGCTATGATCATATGAATCAATGATGGATGAAAATGCTCACGGGCCGTCTTCAAAGCACATTTTGTCAGCAACTTGTGACAACGATGAGGGTAGCGCTCAAGAAAAGAGAGATCGAGCGATCAGACAGCCGCCAGTTTCTCCTCGTGACGTGAGCCACTTTGTTTGAAGGTCAGTGCACCTGAAATGTTGCTAACGTGTGCGCAACAGCGGTAAGTGGGTCAAAGGTCAAGCAGGACGTGGGTCTGGAAACTGTGATGAATGTTTGCAGCAGACAGTCTGGGTAAGAGTTTTGCTGCTCACCTTTGTTTTTTTTCTTTCAAATACAACGAGTTTGACCAACCACTGTGTGCTTCCTGTTTATCTCTCTCTCTCTCTCTCTTTCTGGCTATCACACCAAACATCTTGATTTAAGTTAAAGTGTTTGTTGTTTTTAGGGGTAAATTTAGGATTGATAAAGTTATTCTAAGAATTGCTTCATAGTATTTTTTTTCTTTTTAATACTTTTTCTCTTGTGAGATCGTGAACAGTAACCATCCGTCAGCAGCAGCGCTTGTAACAGAGCAGCACTGGTGTCACCGCAGCCTCTCACACAGAGCAGAGACACAGAGCAGAGGGGGATCGTGGCCCCGGTGTCCCTCAGAGGTCGACCCTGTCAGCTCGCGCGGCACCTGAGGGACTGGATCCACCTGACTGATTGGGCCGGGGCCCTTAGAAGTAACCCGTTGTTAATATCACGGCGAATTGTGTCGACATCCGCGGCCCCCGCCGCTCTCCCTCCCCCGTGCGCTCCCCCTGCTCTCGGAGCGAGTTGTCTGCAGAACGTCACTGACTCGGCACTTGTCAGAGTCTGCTCAGACCCCCATACATCATTGAGGCTGTGTGAGAAATTAGCCCCCTCTCTTCCTCTCGGTGCTCCACGGCTCTGTGGAGTGTGACTGTTCACATCCTCTGTTCACATTCACGTCCACAGGTTCTCCTTCAATACTGAGCTTAGAACAGGACAATATGGTAGTGTGTTAAAAGTGGCTTAAAAAGCTCGAAATGTAACCATAAAATGACCATCCGTCGGTTCATGATGTGCGTGGAGTGTGTCCTCACTCAGCAGTGAAAAACCATGATGTTGTGGCTCCCTCTGCTGCAATCACGGGGAACGGCTATAATTGAACTTCCTAGATCAATAACTCAGTTATAACAGTTAGCTCAACCTCGGGATCATCCCTATGTTCCCTGGGTCCTATGTTCCCTGCTTTGTATGTCACCGGGGAACATAGGACCCTTTTTTTAAAAGAAGGTTCTATGTTCCCCTCTGTTCACCCGAAGGGTCCTATGTTCCCCGCTTTGTATGTGACCGGGTTAGGGGTTAGGGGTTAGGGTTCCCCGATTGGGGAACATAGGACCCGGGGAACGTAGGTACACTCCACTTTTGGACATGCATCAGTTGCTTTCATACAACTCTCTGCTGTTTCGTAGCATTTTCGGTTCCTTATGTCATAGTTGTGAATGCTCACATGTTATGCTAATTTTTAATCATATTTTGCTCAACAGGTTTTTCTTCATATCTCCATTATATCTCCACACGTTTTCTCATGTATTTCTGAAATTATTGCCTCAAAATGATTTTATTTATTTATTTATTTATTTATTGATTGATTGATTTATTTTCATGAAACGCATTTGATACCAAAATTAGATAGCGTTTAAGCCTTTTTCTCATATTCCTCTGTTAGTATTAGGGATGGTCCGATCTGATCCACTGGATAGGCATCGGGTCCGATCCAGGCCAAAATGACTGGATCGGATATCGGATTTTTTGATTAGAATCCGTCCGATCCGATCCATTAGTCAAACTCTCTCATCCTCAACTTCACTTTGCGCGACATGCCGTAACACAGACGAGCTGTCGCCATGGTTACCATACAAACAGCGGAGTGCAACGTGTGTAAAATAAGTGTTTCAAGGGGTGGCAGCAGAGCTGGACATTTCAACACAACAAACTTCATAAAACATCTACAGAAGCATCACAGAAAGGAATATGGAGACTTTTTACAGGCGAGTGCAAAGAGGAGCGAACCGCAACCATCCTTGCAGGAAACAAACAACAAACCCGACGGGACCCGCGGGTTCGGGCTGAAAAAAAAGTGACTCGGGTCGGGTCGAATCTCGGGCTGCATTTTTTCTTCTGTGTTTTTTGTTTAAAAAACATTTCTTAATATTCTTAATATACACCGGTATGGCAGAGACAGTCTGGCTGGCCGCGTGAACAATCCTATGGGCGCTGCCATGACAGCGGTGTAAAAAACAGCTGATCCAGTGCCAGCTAATCGAAACAAAAACACAAACGAGCCGAACGCAGCGCCGCTGTTGCCTTCAAAAATATATTATTATTATTATTATTGTTATTATTAAAAGCTGTGTTTACCGCGACGATTTTAATCACTTATTATTTAGTCATTTTTTGGTGGATTAGTTTGGGGAGCGTTAATTTGGGTATTTAACTATGCTTTTATCACTTAATGTCACTTCATGGCTTTTTATAAACGCTCTTTTCCATTAACCAATCGTTCTCACATTGCAACAATTGTCAAAAACGGCCCAGACGGACTACAAGAATGGCAGATGCCATCAGTCCGAGTAAACGAAGACACAACCTAAACTGAACAGATTTTTCTAGACAGAAAAGCGCGAGACATGCCCTGAAAGCCCTCACACGATCCGCCGAGAGGCGCGCTGTAGAGGTCACCGAGTCCAGGGACGAACCCAAAAAGATTATGTCCTGTGCCGGGGAAACCCAAATCCAATAGGTGTTACATGAGAATACGCGTATGCGCTCTGGCCTCCTGCTCCAATTGCACCATCAGCAGCCAATCGTCCAGATACGTGGCCAAGCGGATACTCTGCCGTCTCATCGGGGCTATAGTCGCTTCCGTGCACCGCAGCAACACCCTCGGGTTAGTGGACAAGCCGAAGGGGAGCACGCGGTATTCGTAACAAATCCCCTGAAAGACAAATCTCAGATACTTTCTGTGAGGGGGATAAATTGGGATATGGAAATACACGTCCTTGAGATCGACAGAAGTGAACCAATCTGAGCCAATCGTTCTGCCGTACATGGCACAGCAGGGATGCATGTGTTAGCATCCTGAACTTGTATTTCCTGAGATATTTGTTCAGAGCACGTAGATCCAGGATCGGGCGAATACCGGTCCCCCCCCCGTTTGGGAACCAGAAAATACCTGGAGTAAAATGCTCTGACTCTGACTGTGCAGGAGGAACGACACAAACAGCCCCTCTGTTTAACAGCGAGAGAATTTCCTCCTGTAAAACACGAGCTGACTCCCCCTGAGCCCGAGAATGAATTATGAAAACGTGTGTTTGTGCATGCTTGGGGACGTAAAAGAGGGGCAACTGCTGAACCCTCCACAGTCAAACGTCCGTCTCCCCCGGCCCCGGCATGGGGAGCCCCAGGGTGCACGCCGGAAAGCCGAACAGGTGGAGCTGGAGTACGGGGAACGTCCAGCTGCATCACTGGTGGAGAGAGATAGGGGTCGCCTCCAGACAAGCTAGCCTGGCGGGCTAGTCGTCTGCGGAGACTTTTGATGGTGAATACTGCACAGTGTTGACACGATCCGGGGACGTCGATAGCTAGCCGGGCATGTTCCAGCCCTAGCAGGCCTGGTGTGGATCCCTGCTCGAAACCTTATTCCCGTAGCGGCACAGTCTCCGTGCCCTCTGGTGTGAGGGGTCCTAACCTCCATTACTCGCGAGCTGGTGTGCAAGCAGGGAATCGAGGACGCCAGCTGGTGTGCTGACTATAAAGCTCGAGGAATTAGCTGGTGTGCTAACACTCGAACCGCCGTGGTGGGGCGTCAAAAATTGTGCTAACCAAGCCGTGGGGCGGCAGGGAAGCACTAGCTTCGATCTGGTGTGACCGAAAAATAACTTGTCCAAGGCTAACGTAGTGCCCGGCGACAGAAGCTAAAATAAGATCTGTCTGTGGACAGTTAAGCTAGCTAGCCCTGGACACGAGATATGCTCCGAGTGAGAAGAGGTGTTTGAATGACGTGGTGCTGTCCGCGGGAGATATTTATGGTAGGTGGGACTACCTGGGGCGGACGGACACGTTCATCAGCTAATCAGGATATGCGGAATAACAGTAATGCTTCTGAGGGCTGCAGCGAGGCGTGCATCCCATAGTGAGACATCGAGCGAAATGTTATGAAAGAGAACCAGTTCTTTGTCTGAAGCGAGTAAAAGATCATTTGTAACTTTCACCAGTGCCATCTCTGTGCTATGATGAGGTCTTAAGCCTGACAGGAAGTCCTTGTGCAAACTGTTGTTGTGAAGAAAGTCACACAAATGGTTGGTGACTGTGTTTTTGAGGATCTTAGAAAGAAAAATTAGGTTGTCTATAGCTGGCTAAAACCTCTGGACCGAGAGTAGGCAGGCTAAAAAGACGACTAAAACGTTCAGACATTTTGAACTTAGTGGGAATTGGACCGGACAAGACACACCTGAGGCTCCAGAGGCTTTCAAGTAGCGGTTAGAGACTCAAGTCCATAGTGCAGTTCAAAAGATCATCTGAATATGACTATATTTACACTTATATTTATACTTTCTATATTAGCAGAAAGGTTTTTCTAATAATACTAATAATGCTAATACACAACATTAAGGAAAGACATACAATGAAGCCCGAACCCATGCCCCTAACCCTAACCCTAACCCTACATTAGAGGGTAAAAGGGGAAGAGGGAATCTATAACATTCCTGAGAAAACGTTTCAGCCAGCCATCATTGTTGGCGTCAGGCTGGGCATCTGTCTTTATGTTGTCTTCAGATTGAACAGCCAGGTGGGTGGGTCCTCTATTGGTCCTGCAGTCGTTGTTGGGACTGACTTTGGGCTCTTCATCCACGGGTGTCATCTCTTTGGAGACATCTGCAGTCATCTCTTTGGAGACGTCCGCAAGAGAGCTTTTCGGTGGGCTGCAATCAAAGAATGGATGTTGCAGGACCGCCGCTGGTTTTATGCGCTGGTTAGGGTCCAGCTGCATCATCCTTTTCACTAAATCTACAAAGAGGTCTTGCTCATTCTGGTCCCCTTCAGTCTCCATCAGCTGCGCAAGCTCATCGAGACGCTTGAGCTTAATGCCTCTTGTCTCTGTGGGATGGAGCCCCGACAGGAACTCGAAACTATTTGGCCTCTTCAATCTCCATTTCTCCTGGGCATTTTTTTGTTTGTTAAAGTAGTTGTAGGTACCCATTCCCTGGTCCAGCACATGGTCCGGTGGCTGGCCCTGAGTTTCAATAATGAAGCGCAGTACATCATACTCCATGTTGCCAGGGTAGAGGGGGCATCCTGTGGCAAGTTCGACTGCTGTCAGACCCAGAGACCACATGTCTATGGACTCATTAAAAGGAGCCTGCAGCATCACCTCTGGTGCCCTGTACCAGGTGGTCTGCACACACATACCTTGCCGGATAGCGGACACAGGACACGCCAGGCCAAAGTCAATCAACTTGACTCTCAGTGGCTGCTGATGGCGGTCCACAACCATGACATTTTCTGGTTTAAGGTCCCCGTGCATGATTCCCATGGAACTGAGGTGCAACAGGGCTGTGGCGAGTTGATGAATTATAGGTCTCAACTCTGCTATGGGGAGACCACGATAATTTCTGCTCTTCATATACGAATGCAGGTTTTGGTCAAGGAGTTCAAATTCGAGGCAGATTTGAGCTTTACTGAAGAAAAAGCCATTCCACTTCACAATGTTGCAAGTGTCTGGATCAAGACACCGCAGCCGCTTCAGAATGGCGATTTCTTCTCTTGCCTGGTGAACAATATCGGGGTGACTCTTGTTGATTTTGACAGCCACCGCCTTGTTCGTTTTAGTGTTAAGGCATTTGGTCACAAAGCCAAAGCCACCTTCTCCAAGAAAGGTCTCAACTTTGTGGCTATTTCCCAGTGTTGTCCCTTTTTGTATCTGGAGCTTGTGGTTTATCTCATCAGATTTTGATGCCATGTCGAAGGCTGTTTGTTTCGTTATATCCGTTGTTCTCTCAAATATTATCCAACGGTTAAAGTGGATACTTTGTTCGGTCTTCTTTTCGATGCAGTCAGGTCAAAGGTCTGATGTCTACTAAAAGATTCCCTGTTCAAATTCTATGTGTTTGTGTGCGGGCAGATCAAAAGATCAAAGCCAACACTGTCACATCGATGATGTCATAGATAAAGCTGCATTCTAATTCTATGTGTGTGCGTGCGTGTTTGTGTGTGTGTGTGTGTGTGTGTGTGTGTGGGTGTGTGTGGGTGTGTGTGTGTGTGTGGGTGTGTGTGTGTGTGGGTGGGTGTGTGTGGGGGTGTGTGTGTGTG
>JBCAUF010000042.1:24965019-24976838 GCA_038406115.1 Haemulon aurolineatum
GCACCTAGCTTATAAATAACTCTTATTTTATCAGTCTGTAATAGCGAAATTAACTTAAACATAGATGGGCGACGAGTGTAATATTCTGGAAGATATTTCCAGGACGGTTGTCTTCACAAAGATTACAAAATCTCTGGCTTCTGTGCAGACCTTTATACCTTCCAGTGACTTTTGGTATGCGGGTGTTATTCACTCTAAAATTACAAATTGCCTGTCTATATTTTACGTTTGAACATAACAAATACTTCTCTAATTTAAATTCTTTTTTAAGCTCTACATAAATGTCGTATGATGTCATGCCATTCATCAGATTTCTGTTCAACCCAGAATGGTAACATGCTGACACGGCAACACTTTCACCACTTGGAGCTGACCTACTGTATGTGCCATTTCCTGTGCTCATGCTCCGCCCTGTGTTGAACACACACACTTCAAGTGAAAATAAAAAAGGGGTCACTTGCTCATCAGAATAGTCCTTCCTGTACACACACACACACACACACACCCAGAGCAATGAACTCTGAATCTTGTCCGAGCATACTTTGACATTTAGACTGCAGCGGTTGACCTTCCGGTCGGTGGACGACCGCTCGACCCCTACCTTCGCCGTCCCCTTTTATCAGCTTGCTGATGACGATGACGTGTGTTGGTGTCTTGCAGGTGGTGCTGCAGTTGAAATGACGGACAGATTCGGGGCCCCTGACCCCAGTGAAGCCCGCAACTCCCATGAGTCCAGCGGATGGACGTCACGATGTCACGACTCTCTGCCGTGGCTTCAGAGCTGGAGACACGAGGACGGCTTTTCAGACGTGACGGTGGTCCCATGAGTCCTGTCCTTTGTGTGTGTGAGCAGCGTGTGAACAGTGTCACTTTGTTTTTGTAAAGCCGTGTTGTGTCATGAATATGTCAAAATAAATGTTTCTTTCCTTTTGATTCTCTTAAGCCAGTGTCCATTCATTTTTTTAGTTGTATTACACGATGTTCAGTGTTGATGATGAGTGTTATCATCATGCATTGGAGGATCATGCAGAGCAGGCATGAGGCCATATTTCCCCAGTCTCAGCACACCTGGCTGAGTTATTTAACATTAAAAGGGCTGCGCTAAATAATTTGTTACCTCTTTCAAGTGGGAGGTCATTAACATTTATGAGTATCTAGACCGGGGGAAGTGGACACAAGCTTTCATCACTCACTCTCACAGACTCTCACTGAGCGTACAGACAAGCTCCATATGCAGCTGTCTGCATGCCAGCCAATCACATTCAAGGGCAGAGAAATGTTTACAAAAATGAATACATCAGAGTTTTAACAGTAAAACTGACAATCACAATGAATAAACCTCTTATAAGAGCCTGATCATGCTACTATTCTGGAAAGCTCATGTTCACACAGGGTGGAACTTGAGGACAGTTTATAGTCAAAACTATGAATGGTTCATCCTCTGAATGAGTTTGACTGTTTCTCTTATTTCCTGTGTACAAGTGGAAATTTCTGTAGGTTGCACTACTTGAGGAGTCAGCAAGTCACCAGGAGGGAAAAAAAAACAAGAGTCATCTCAGTGATGTTGTTACTGTGGGAAACGTGAATATCCACTGCAAATATCATGAACATCATATCTAGGCAAGTTTAAACGCTGGTGGCTGTATATGTCTTTCTTATTTTTTTCTTTTATCTATATAATTAATCAAACATGCATTAAAAAGAACAAAAATCTCTAAGCAGATGTAGTTGGGGCAGTATGAAAAAAAGCTTTCAGACATGAGGTGATTGATATAAGGCAGATAAATGCAGTAGAACCTCAAAATCAAAGGACCAGAATGCACTGTGCTGCAGGAGCCCCTCTTAACCACTGGATGGAGTTGTTGCTCTGGAATGTTTTGATGAAACATCACAGCCTTTACTACAACTGACCATCTGGTCTGACCATTTTTTTAAAATCAATTTATTTTCCTTTATGCATCCTCTCCTGCCATGCAAGCCTGCAAAAAAAAGTTGGATTATGCATCCTGGAAAAGGCTCAGTCCCTCAGGAGTAACGATGGGCCGAGGATCACCAGTTTGACGACAAACGCGTGTTTTACTGTCACTGATCAGTGCCTAAAATATGAAACTCTGGAGGGCACTGCAAGCCACGTGCAGCGATTGTGCTCTGATGATGAACTCGGTCAATTAGAAATAATGAGGGAGAGAAAAATTCCATGTTACGCATCCACCCACAGACAGTACAATCAGCTCTTGAGACTATGAGTATCTATTTTAATGTGGCAATTTGAGCACACAACCGACCAGACCACCTGACCAACATCACCACCCTGAAGCCCCCCTTCATAGGATACTACTGACCCCAAAAGAGAGTCAGCTGATATTAGCTCATCACTGATACTGTATATAAACATTGGTAAACATATTAGTTAACAGGAAATGTCAGCACAGACACTCATATTGTATATTTGAGGTCATGTAGAAACCATAAAAATATGTTACAGTTTGTCCACCAGAGGACACTGACATCATGACTGAAGTGATGCTCAGGGGGGGCCCTCATTCTCTTCTTAATTTGGAATTGCACATTTGCAATCAATTTTATTTGCAAATGAATTTCTCAGTGCTGCGTACACTACTGAAGCACAATATAAACTGAAATGATGTGGGACTAAGAGCTGCAGCAGGGCATTCCAGAGGGAAAATAGTTGATTGTTGAGGCTCACTCCAAGGTCGTCACATACTCACACTGTGTGGACCGATGATCCGGGAATGAGACTCAACAATCCGCTGCCTCTGATTGGTTGTTTTCATTCAGGTGCAGTGGATTCTTGCAAATGCAATTGTGAGCACTGGGAGGAGCCAGAGGAACCCAATTTTTTCCCCCACAGATTATCAGGCTGTCAGGAAATTGATACAGCAAATACTGTATGATGAAAAGCTATTTTTATAAAAGCGACCTGCTGAAGCCTGAGGGCGACTAATTCCTGACCAAAAATCCATACACGGCGGAGAAACGGGGGGGTCAGCAGAGGCCAAGAGCTAGCTTGTGCTCTGGGACCTGACACTGACATATTGACTGTAAAATGTCACATTCATCTTGGGTACGATTATTGGACTACATTTAAGGGTTCATTCTCAAAAATGTTGCAGTCATATTAATACCAGTCATTTTCCTCCCTTGTTGCACAGCAAGGAAACACAACGAGGGGCATCTCTCATAAAAGACTGTAACTTGACAGAATCCCTGCTAGATTTAGCTAACTCACACTGCCAGAGCATCAGATCAACTTCAGATCAACTTTAAGCTTTTTTGCATAGAGTGAAGATTGTGGGTGTTGTCTTCCATGGCTTACTTTTGAAGCACATTACGAAGAGATGAGGAATGACTCCAGCGAGCAAAATCTATTTCAACGTCCATACGTATGAGCAAATCAGCATTTTCTTTTCAGACAAGAGGAGTTTTTACCACCGTGAGAGGCAAAGACAACCGTGTTTACTCAGGGCACAGGGAGAAACGCGAGCTAAAACAATTAAATCTGAGAGATGGCAGAGAGGTCACAGCGTGGTGACGTTCGTGTCCAGGCCGTGGCCTTCCAGTCGATTAGACGGCCGACCGTCTGATTAATGAGAATGGGCACAACTGCAGACAGACACAGCCATGCTAAATGTGCTAATGGCATTCGTCTTCACTCCAGAGCTTCGCGTTAATCACGGCAATGAGCGCCGCTGCTGTCAGCCGCAGACATGCTAACTGGACTAATGGCATTCTCCTCCAGCCACCGCAGCTTCGCTCCGGACCTTCAGACTTCTCTGCAAAGA
Organism: Haemulon aurolineatum; assembly: GCA_038406115.1. Taxonomy (NCBI): domain Eukaryota; kingdom Metazoa; phylum Chordata; class Actinopteri; order Lutjaniformes; family Haemulidae; genus Haemulon; species Haemulon aurolineatum. The sequence continues at coordinate 24,968,823 of JBCAUF010000042.1, forward strand.
CGGCGGGGCCTCAAGTCTGCGCCCGCACAGCTGGACAGAGAGTCAGCGGCGTCCTCAGTCAAAGCTATTAGAGTTCAACTTGTGGCAGAATCTGTGCATTCTTCTGCTCCCTGAGAGATGATCTTTACGGTATGCTCTAACAAGCATTAACGGGCTCTCCCCAGCTGAGCTCAGCACATTCAACACTGCAGGTACGTTTAATGCAGTGGGAATTTCAAATGGCTGGCTGTGGCACATTGTGTTCTCAAGATAAACTGTACTCTGTAACTGTGCACACATCAGAGGAGGGAAAGTGGACCTGGACATACAGTTCTACAAGACAAGGCCCTGGCTATTTTATTATTCGGCCATAAGGGCTGCTCTGTCGTCAGTTGTAACTGCCATTTAATGTAGAAAAGAGATCATTGTCAACAGCACTGTTGTGTGCACTAAAAGCATAGCTCAAGCATGTTTCCAGTGACTGCAGGGAAATGAACTGACAGCAATGGCTGCCTGGACGGTAGTTAAGTTTTAAGCAATCTACAACACAGCAGCGGGCTTTTCTATCTTGATAAACTAAATAGATAGCAAATGTGTCATATGCAGTCCTCAAGGGAATTTGTCAGATTTTGTTCATTTTGTGCAACCAAATTTAATTTAGCCTATTAGTTTCAAAAATCCTTTCACAATGCCCTCTTTGCCAAGCTAACAAACCACCCGTCGGTGCTGCAGCACAAAGCAGTCGACAATTATTTCACCAGTCTCCTTCAAGATCCGCCGTTATCACATCTGAACATGTGCAGCAGTCCACTGAACCACGCACACAGATAAATGTTTGTACAATCTGAGCTTTAAAGGTCCAGTGTAAGATTTAGGGGGTTTATTTTCATTACTTTAGAGGGAGCCCTTTACAGTGCCTATAAAAAGTATTCACCACCTTTGATGTTTTTCCCTTTCATTGCTTTCATAAATTGAATTACGAATCATTGTTTTTTAACAAGAATTTACAAAAAAACAAAAAACAAAATCAGACAGACAGACAGAAAAAAAGAACCTCAAAGTGAAAAGCCGTACTGTCAATTAAGAATATCTGATGTAAAATTAATAATAGCATAAAAAGTGATCCACTTTAAAGTGACCTAATTCAACGAGGTCCAGCCAGTTGGTACTAGTACCCCACAGTTAGTAGAATGGAGATCACCTGAGTGCAGTGAATGTGGCTCAAATGATTGTAGAATAAGCAACTCTAAGAAGAGGTTATTGAAAAGTATAAGTCAGTCAGAGGATGAATAGAAAATAATTTCCAAGTCACTGAACATCCCCAGGAGTTCAGTTCAATCCATCAATAAATAGAAGGAATACGTCACATGTGTAAAGCAGGCTGAGTGACCATTTAAGAAGTAGACTAGCACGGGAGTCCACCAAGACACATGTGAAGGAGTTAAAAGCTTCAGCAGCTGAGATGGGAGAAACTCTGCATACAACAACTGTTGCCCGGGGTCTTCACCAGTCAAAGCTTAATGGGAGAGTGGCAAAGAGAAAGCCACTGTTGAGGAGAGCTCATATTCAATCTCAACTAGAATTTGCCCAAAGGCATATGGGAGTCTGCAAGGTCAACTGGATGTCTCCCACGTGCCTTTGGGCTCTGTATTGCTACAGACCAATCAGGTCCTCTCTCAGGGAGTCTGCTGAGTTGCAACGCCAAGTCACACTGGCTATATAGAGAGCTGTTTGCAGTTTTTTCCTATACTTTTTCCTATAGGCTTGGAAAGGTGGTCTGCAGTGTTGGGTATTCACTTGGTTACTATCTGCAACATCATCACTCGATTCCACAAAGTCCTACACACTAGACCTTTAAAGCAGCAGAAAAATCTTTTTGTTGGGCCCCTGCTATCCTCAGCATGTTTATTAGTTTGGAGGAATAATAATAATAATAGAAAAACATACAGCAAAAATACTCTGTATATATAGTTGGTAGAGATGTCAGCAATTTTATTTAAACTCTATTCTTTAAAGTCTCTATAAGTTGACACAAATAAATTGTATTTTGTGTTTTCTCCCTCTCGCATGCATCCATATGCTCCCTTCTTCGACTCTCTCTCTTTATCTCTCGCTTTCTCTCTCTCTTTCACAAACACACAGACATCCACACACCCATCCTGCATGGTGTCTTATGTTGGCCTGTAAACAAGCGGAAAGACACACACACGCACGCAAAAACACCCACACCCCATTCCACTCGAGAGCACATATAGAGCATGAGAGAAAAATTGTACAGTAATTTTACACAATAAGAGTCAAACACATGTCCTCCCCCTCCACAGCCTGTGGGCAAACCAGTTGTTCAGGCCTTCCATTAGCTCATCCGTCCACAGAAAACACGTGTCCATCTGCTCTGGGTCCTTTGTTGTAAAGAAAGCCGAGTTGTTGTATTTTTCTTCTTCTTCTTCTTTTTTTTTTCTTTTTTTAATCTCCTGTCTGTCCGCACTGCTCTTCCCAGAAACAGCAACACTGACAGCATGGAGTCCTGCCTTGCAGGAGATTTTTTCAGCATTGAATTCAAAAGATTGTCATCGTAATGCTGGAATGTCTTACTACAATCTATGCTTAGATAATGGTACTGTACTTTAGAGCCTCAGAAAAGATCTTAAAGAGTCCGCTTCTGTTTCTGGTTCTCCTTGTTCTTCTTAATCTAAAAAAAGTACAAGATGATTCGTTTTAAATTCTACTCACTAGATAGAAGTTAAGTTAAACCCTGTGAAAATATTGAGATTCTTGGTAAAGGCACAATATTCAGCCATGAGGAAAGAGCACACTGCTACTATTGTGTCCTGTCTGGTTTTGTTGTTTTTTTGTTTGAAGCCCTGATAGAACAAGCAGTACACGTTTGTCCTCAGCATCAAGTGGACATTACTATAATGGAACAGTTTGTCTGTGAGTGGGGAGTCTTTGAAGGGGGAAAAAACATTTTAACCAATTAGATTTTTCTATCGGATTATGTCTTCTTATTTTTGGCCATACTTTCTATCAGCAATGCTATCTGAGAAGTAGGAACATTGCTTAAGACAGGTTTCCAAAGGTTTACTTTGGTAAGAACTCACTTGATTTTGTCCATCGTTTAATAATGTGGATAACAGTCCATTTACAACCCGTCTGATCGTCTGACCGCTCATGTTTCTTGACCCGTCCGAGCAAAATGTTAGCATAGTTGTTAGAAAGATGGCCAAATCTATGAAAACAAGGCCAAGTCATACTAAACAAGAATTATCCTTTAAGTGAACTCAGCTGTTTATCCACATCCCACTGGGTACACAGAAACCAAAGAGCCAATCCCTCCTTTGCCATTTTCATGTCACAGTGCCAACAACTCACATTTCCCATTTGCTTTATGGGCTTTGTAAAAGCAGCAGGTTTAAAGTTAAGGAAGTATCAGAACACAAAGAAACCTCCTAAGAATTTTTCGCAAAGGCAGGACCTCTTAGGTCTATCAAGATCAGCAAAATATGGGCGATAACAAGTGACTCTAGCCTGAACAACGGATTACACAAACACATAAATGTGCTTCAGTCTACCTGTATGGGGTTTGTGACAGCACAAACCTACAGTGTGCCTCTCCTACCAAAAGTAAACCGCTAAAGGTGTTTGGGCCAATGACAGATCAGTGTCCATAGAAATTATGCACATATTGGACGATTCTGCACCTCAGTTCACCTCACTGTAATTAAAGCTCAATTTCAAATTCAGTGTCAGTGTAGGAGGTATGCTGTAAATTGTTGAGCTTAGGTTGGTGGATGGGCATGTAGTCTGCTCAACCTGCATGCAATTAATGCTCACCTTTTTATTAAGTCAAACAAAAATCTTTCCATAACCCTCAATAGGTGTTTAAGTTACAAAAGTCAAAACAGAATGTCTAGGAATTGTTTGAGGGACGCTCAGATCCGACCACAATAGGTCAGGCCATTTAACCAATCAGTCTAACACTGTTCAAATGAACACAGCATCCATAGAACACAGGTCCATCGATTAACCTTGGAAAGGTAGAGCACTGGGATCGGCATGGTCAGCTTCAACACAACCATGCTGTATTGCCATGGGTGAGTCATGCTACAGTGTGTAGCAGCTCTTAATATGGCCAAAATGATACGTATAATGAATGGTTTCTAATTTTCTGGTCACATTACAGTGCACATTACAAAAACATGCAAAGATGTTCAAATAGAAATGTTAATAAAGAGAAGAAGAACATAAAGAATGCAATGTTCTGAACACGTTGATGGACATTATGTGAGTCACATGCTGTGGCCTTCATAATCACCAGATCTCAACTTAAACTCCTACATGAAATTTTGGAGCAGTGCGTTGGCACTCTTAAAGCACTATTCACCACCATCATCAGAACACCAAACGAAGGAATATCCTTTGGAAGAATGCAGTTCAGCCCTCCAGTTAAGTTCTGCAGTATGTGCAGAGTGCTTGTGCCTTTCTCTCCATCATATAACCTTTATTTAATCAGGTAATCTCACTGAGATCAAGAGATACCTGAGTACAGCAGAGAAAAAGAAAGGTATGCACCTCCTTCCTCTTCTATCGACACTTTTCAGCACATGAGATCTGCCACAGGAGGCAACTACACACCCTTTTGCTTCAGTTTGGTTTCCTATGACTATAACAATAATAAGCTACAGCAAGTCACAGCATTGGACACATGGATATTGGAGAATGCTGCAAAAACCATGGATTGTGTTCAATGACTATGGTATGATTAAGATTAGACCTAAGTAACTAAAATATTGCAAATGTTAATGAAGGTCTGTGACAAAACAAAAACTCTCCTGCATGACAGTCAGACTTGCCACATGCCCATTCACATCCCTGAGCTCAACAGCCTAACTTTTCACCTCACTGTATACTGTAAAGGACTTACTACTTCCTGCATTGGTACTGAACATAATTTATGGGTTGAGGAATCGTCCAGTATTGATGCAATTTCTAGGGACAGCAGGGTGGCCACTCGATACACTTTGTATGAGGAAGATTGTTAGTCATACCTACTCTTGCTGTCGTCACCAATACTTTGTCTTCAAAAATGTATTTTGAACCTGACTGAGCAAATTCTAAAGTGGGTCTGACAAACTGACGTGTATGAAGCCTTTATAATAACTGGAAGGCCGTAAAATCATTGAGAGTGACATTGACCTTGTACTTGTCCTTAAACACATTGAAGGGAATGAGGCTCTATTCAGTTCTAACAATTATGTACAGTATAACTTCTGACGAATACAGTCAATAATCTGTAACAAAAGGTGTTTCAACACCAGTGGCATGTTTTATCAGGGCTTGAAATTTTTTAATGTGATTTTCAAAGTGTGGTGACATCATTGGTCATTCTTTACCTGATTTCATTTAAAGAAAATTACATCGTACATGCTCACAGACGTTGTGAGAATATCATAGGTACAAATTTGACTACATTATTTTTGAGAAATTAGTGGAGTTCCAATTAACATCAGTCCTGTACTTACCTTAAATGCAATGATTGTTCGAAAGCATACAGTATAATGATTATAATACAGAGTGGCTCAGTAGAGCCATGCAAAGCTTTTTTTTTCTCTTCACAAATGAAAGGAAATTGAGTTTGGTTTACAGTGCAAAAGTATTTCAACACAATGATATATACCCAACTCCACAAATAAATTACCTCAGTCAGAGCACTGAGCTTAAACCAGATGCCGATGGAATTCAACCAAACATCTTCCATTAATTAGCTGGATGAGCTTCAGTCACAAGATCTTGTAAAAACTGTTTTAGTTACCTACTTGTTTTGCACTGGGCTTCCTTTTCTCTTGTTTTTTTTGACCTTATACGCAAATAAAAGTTGTGTTCCATTCACATGCAAAAGTGAAATAACAGAAAGTAAGAAAAATAGATACAAAGGAAAGATCATTGCCCCTAATGTTGAAGTCACCAAAGACTTTTTGGCAAGTTTGGACAAATACCATATAATACCATACCTTTACTGTGTCTTTGTTTCCATATTATTTTTTATCTATATCTATTTCGTATGGATGAGTACAGCAAAAGTGATAGGATTTTTAATAAATTATACCTCTGTTTCATATATATGTATATATATATTGTAAATATATATATACGTATATATTTATATATATTTATATATTATATATTAAATTGTATTTACATTGAAAAGACATCCAGTATTACTCATTCCAAAACAGGATTTATACAAACGGACTGAACGCTCCTCTATTTTCATCGCTGTACAAGACCTAGGTAGCTTTTCTCACAAATCATGAGCAGTGATGCTGCCACACAGGCTCACTACTGCCACCCTAGTGGACGTAGTAAAGCCAGTAGACCAGGTTGAAGAAGGTGAATGCGATTGGAAAGACGACACGGGACCACTTGTCTATGGCGTTGACATCCGTGAGGTCGGGGATCTTCACTTTGAGCTGTGAGGCCCTCCTCCGCAAACGGCCCTTCTTGTGGCCCATTGGCCGGTCAATGGCCGGTCGTCCGTACAGGTCTCGGCTGGTCATGGGCTTGCGGTACTGTATGCTGGCGCTGTCGTACGAGAACATGGTAGCCCGAGGGTCATTGAGAGCACCCATCATATCTGCTCCACCCATCTCACTGGTTAGGTTGGTTAGGAGGATGTTGCCATGAGCATCAACCTGAGGAAGGAGGTCATGAGATTTCATTAAATTCATTTTGTAGCCAAAATTCAAATATATCTCAAAGACAAAGGCTGGGTCCATAACAATATGTAGGTGAAATGTCTGAGAAGTTAAACATTAAGCTATGGACTGCCCATAGATAATCTCCTTTTAAGAAACCATTTTTGTCTGACAATTTTGAGAGAAGCATGTGATGTTTTCTTAGAGAAGTTTGAAATCCCACAACACCTTAGAGCAACTACTAAGAGGTAGAAGAAGAACAAACAGATGTACAGAGGTGTTACAGTAGGCATGCAAGGGTCAGCCTTCACTCTTTCTCATTCTATTTTTCATTTTTAACACAACTACCTCTGTCAGTTTTCAAATGGGGAAGTAAGCTTTTCACCCCACCTTTGGCTGTGACCATTCAGAACTGGCATAAACACAGTGGAAAATTCTTTGGTTTTATGGGTGTGCAAGAACTTGGTTGTAACTGTTACTCAAAAGGCACACCTACCTCAAGACCTCTTGCCAGCAAAGACTAAAGAAACGCTTTGTGATGCTTTGTGTTGCCTGAAGGATATTGTGCAAGGGCAGGCACACCACATTGCTGATAACTAACTGATTGCCATATGTTCACAACTATGGCAACACTGAAAAATGGAAAGACAAACTAAGCCAAAAAATTCACACAACACTGAATGTGTTCTGATTACTTTACTAACCAAGACTATACTGATTAAAAGGTAAAAAAAAATAAGTAAACACTCACAAAAAGGTTACTGGCCAGCCAATCAGACAGCTCTCACTCAATAGGCCTCATGCAAGAACCGGTCGTATAATAAACCAGTCATCAGTAATACAACAGTGACTCAACAGCATCTGATGGGCAACGTTGGGCTTGGTGTCACTAACCATCAGTATGAAAACTTCACAAAGGCTTTTCCCCACCTGCACTTTGTTGCTCTCCAGTCTGCTCTTATTTTCATTGTTGGACTTGGCAGCCTTCTCTGCCACCTTTTTCTGCAGGTGAGGACCTCGACCAAAAAAGATGTAGTTGACAAAGGCGTACTCCAGCAAGGCCAAAAAGACAAAGACAAAGCAACCCATGAGGTAAATGTCAATGGCCTTGACATAGGGGATCTTGGGTAGAGTCTCCCTTAGGTGGGTGTTGATGGTGGTCATGGTGAGCACCGTGGTTATACCTGCACACAAGCAGACATGGAGGGGACAGTTAGAAGGAGGACTTTTGGCAAGACTGCACACTGAGGGAACACAATAGCCACCATAGATAAAGCAAGGCTTTTATTAGCCCTTATTACAACAATAATATATAGTACAGTCAGTTAAAAGGGATTTGTGA
>JBCAUF010000042.1:24980629-24991845 GCA_038406115.1 Haemulon aurolineatum
GCTGTTTTTCCAGTACGACCACTCAGTGTCCTACAGTAAAAGGGATCTACTGGCAGTTACGCTCATGGTTTATATGACAGTGTCGTCTGAATGCCGACATTTCAGCTTCCAAGTTTGTGGCAACTGCTCCAGAATGACTGTGTCCCTTTGTATAAAGAAAGGTCCATAAAGACATGGCCAGACGAGTTTGGTGTAATGGAACTTGATTGGCCCACACCAAGCCTTGACCTCAACCCCAATGAACACCTTTGGGAGGAATTAGAATGCTGATTGTGAGCCAGTCCTCCTCGTCCAACATCAGTGCCTGACTTCACAAATGCTCTTTTGGCTGACTGGACACAAATTCCCATAGATACACTACAAAATGTTGTGGAAAGCATTCCCATAAGAATGGTGGTTGTTAGAACTGTGACTCCATATTTATGTCCATGGTTTTAGAACAGGAAGTCTAACTGGCTCATATAGGTGTGATGGTTAGGTGTCTACTGACCTTTGGGCATGTGATGTGTATTCTACAGGGGCTGTGGTGGAAGAAGAACTGTATGGAATCATGGAAATATTAAATGTGATGTACAGTTAAGGCAACATCTTCTTTGTTCATTTTAAATGTCAGAATAGCCAATTGCTGTCATTAGCCGGGATTTATATTGATTTTGCAGCAGATAAGTTGGCCAATGCAGCAGCATTCAAATTTAGCAAATGAGAACAAACAGGCTACATTGTGAATTTGATGTATTATGTAGTATGTATAGGTGACGTACTACGTAGAAGTAATCAAAGAGCACGTCAAATTACATCTCATAAGGAAGTTGGTTTCCCAAACTTTACCTCAGTGCATTTTCAATAGTTTTCATCATGAATTATTGTGTTTGTATCTTCAGTGTGTTGGTGTTCGGTTTATTTTGGTTCAAGTGCACTCCAGCCATAAAACATTCTGGTGGTAAATGTTCGCACTCATCCATATATAACTCAGAGCGTGCTAAGAAGTGCTTGCGTTGTTATTTCATAAAGGAGACGCAGTGCACCAAAATTTGTACTGAAGTAAATCACAGGCAATTCTGGGGAAAATCTGTTAAACTTTCCAGCGCCATCATGTATGAATGATATATTTTATTTATCTGCTCCTTCAGCCCAACAGCCTTCTTCAAGATAAAGAATAAAAACACATGAACATGGCGATACACAAACGACTGCGGGTGTAATCACACAAACATGCCACATCAAGTTCTAGACAGAAAGTTCTAACATCAGAACAAAGCAGTGGCATAAGTATCGGCGGTGCAACCGGTGCAGCTTAGGGTGGGGGTGGGGGGGGCACAATAAATATAATATAATAATACTTATAATAATATAAGTATGTGTTTATGCAGGATGAAGATTTTTTAAATTCATTTTCAACAATCTACTTTCTACATCATTTTCTCAAACATTGATTTGTTGGCATTGCCATCGTGCAAATTACTCTTTACGTAAATCCTTGAACCATTCTAGACCTTCTCTATGGTTAGGTTTTCCAAGACAAAAGACAGGCTCAATGTGAATGCATCTCTATCTTTCTCCAATGGTGCTGATGCACATGAATAAACAATTCTTATTAATTTTTGACGTTTGCGTTTAAAATAGCCTTTACATATATATTTACCACATGTGTGAAGTTGTCTCAACAATAATTATATTCACTTCTACTCTGATTGGTGTTAAGTGTCTGTCAATGAACACAACAGCAAAGGACATAGAAGTGAGCAGCACAGTGGTGAGCATGGCATGACTCCATATCACATGATACCAATGACAGTTCCAGTTCCTGTGACATTTTCTGTTACCTGTTGCAAACACAGCTTTCTTGGAGAGGGTTTGGTAGTCTATAATGGAGAACTGGGGCAGTTCGATGTTCTCCACCCCAGTGACTGAGCCTCTGTTGCTTCCTCCCTGCCAGTAGAACTCGATGTCATCAGTGGTGTATCCATCTGAGAGAGGAAGGAGAACTCAAAAAGTTAAACCTCAACTGCAATACAATAAGAAATAAACTATATACTGTATGAGCAGAGTGTGTCACAAATTGGCAGCTGAGGTCAGTTCAGATGAATAAAAGGTTTTTGGCTTCATGAACGTGTTCTTGCCCACACGCTCCCTTCCTTTCTGTATGTACGCATTTATATATCAGTAAATAAGTTGTGAAAAATATTGAAAATTTAAAGCATTCATAAACTCATGACAACAGGTGGTTATATGCTGGAGGTGGTAAGATCTGTCTCTGAGAGAGGTCAGAGGTGACTCCTGATGTTGTCTGATTGCGGTGTTCATTCAGATTAAAGTAGTACAAGCAGACACTATAAAAAGGGTTATAATCAGTATTTTTACCTACAGAAGACAGCGATCAGCATGCCTCCAGTTTGGAGATGCAGACAAGAGTACCAGTATGGAATCTAGGCTATGCTGTTATGCATGAAGTCAGCAGTAAAACGCCACATGAAAAAGGCCAACCTAATAAAAATCAATGTCTTCTGGAGTGTACTCTATATTAAGAATACGTTCACCGACATAGTCAGCAGACAGTCTATTCTGACCAAAATCTGAATTCTTATATTATGTAAACTAAATGACATTGTGAAAACAAAGAAACAAGGTGTGAGGCACTCATAATTATAGCCAATTTTCACCTTTTGTTTGCAACTGTACTGTTGTGTTTAACTCTTACCACTTTCAGGGAGAAGCTAAATCGCAAGATATTTCCTTCAGTATTTGGCAGCAGGTACAACATTCTACAAACTTATGATATGTCAATTTTGTGTCCACAGCTTTCCTCTGGGGGTTAAATAAAATCCTTACTGAATCTTTATGGTGTTGAATGGTTTGTGGTAAGACCCGGGCTAGATATCTTCCAGTCCAACCATGTAAGGGACTCCCACTGAGATGCCCATTGTCCCAAAGCGTCCCTCTATATCCTCCTCACTGACAAGATGTTGCTGTCTGTGGGGGAGGGTCTTCACCTGATTAGGTCATGATATGTTAAGTGCTAAAAAGTGACTATAGCTAGAGTGAAAATAGTGATGACTAGTCCAGGACTAGATGACATCATCCACTGCACACAGGAAATGTCCTCCAGAAGAAGAATTGAAGAAACAATAAATCATTGTTCAATCATTAGTGTGAGACTGATAAAGCTGAAAGTAGGCCTCTCATTTTCTGCTCAACTGCTGAACATCTTCCAGCTTCCCGCGGGCTCAACTGGAACAACAATAAAGCCTTCCCTTCACTTTTTCTGGCAGGTCTCTGGGCTATGTCTACAGCCTGAACCGGAGTGAAACAGGCCCCTGCTGCCCTTTCAGTAATTAGACCAAGTTAATTGGGCCAGCTAGTCTCTGTCTTCAGATTCTCCATCTTATCTAAAGGCAGCTGCAGGATTTCAGGGAATTAGCTATTTCTCATTACTGGAGGGGCTTCATTATGATTTTGCCCTCTTTTTTTTTTGTTTTTTTGTCTTATCCACTTAATTTATGTGAGAAGACCTCCAATTTTGGTATTACAGATGATTTTAGAATATGACAGTGTACTTTGAGTGGACAATCAAAATCATTACATAAGGGTACAGTTGAGCTGCAGAAATTTCTCTTTATAATTATCATTGAAAATCGCCTGAACCACATATGGTTTTAATATCCTGTTGGTCAAGTGAATGTCTCTTATGATTTTTGTTTATATGTACATTTGAACTCTGCTATTCTCACCACATGAAAATAGATATCTCCTGGATGATCAATTTTAGATTTTTTTTCGAATAATATTCCATATTCCAAAAGATCCCGTGGAGACATGTCTTAAGATATGAATAATAATTTGTGTCTGATGTGATTTTCGCCGTAAGATGAATTACCTCATCTATTCCTTCTTCCTTTACAGTGAGGAGGAGACATCTTCTTATTACATTCAAGTGAAGCTACAGCAAGCAAAAACACTCATTGTGCCTCTTTCTGTTATCTCCAAAAACTACAGAGGAGCCACACAAACCTCCATGAAGGAACCCCAACCCATACAGCGGCATCTCTCCAGGAGATATTCAAGGGTGCTGACTTAAGGTACTGTGTGGACGAGAACAATAGGTGGAGAGATTTGTGGAACAGGAGCATTTTGAGCTATTCAAAGCTAGTGAAATTTAACAATCCCGGGCTGATAAGTCTGTGTACTTAAGCTGCGTATTAATTAGTAATCCTATTAAAATACAATGGACAAATCAGTGTGAATCACACAGTAAATTGTTACTGGGGGTGAAACCTCCCAATGTGATGTCAGTGTGTGCATGTGTATGACTGACAGCAGCTTGTCGGAGGTGGCAAAGTTCAATATGAACAACATTTTCACATATTGGACAACAGCCAGTTTGAAATCCATAAAAGATAAACATTTGTATCTTTATTTTGCTCCTTTGTGGGCAAGTCAGAGTCAAGATGAAGAAATGTGTCAAACCAGCCCTGTAGCATAATCCAATTCTTTGCTATTGAACTGTACGTTGAGCATGTCCCAAACAGTTTCTGAACAACCTACATAACTACACTTCTTCATGTAATGCTAGTGCCTAGCTTTGAAACTCTGCCTGACGTTGTCTATCTATTGATTCAGTGGCAAAGGTGAGGATGGAAGACAGCACTGCAGGAGATTGTTTCTGTGGCCTTTTTCACACATTCTGACATTTTTATTTTCCCACTGGGTTTCAGGGTCTTCTAGACCAAGCTGACTATAAGTGATGTGCTCTGCTTAGCATGTTGTACCTTACTGACAGCTGAGTGTGGGAATCACAAACTTCTTTTTTTTTTTTTTTTAATTAATAAATGAATAATTTTTCAATTTTAAAATATGCAGTCTTTGCCTGTTTAATTTGGTGCATTTTGGCTGGTGGCCCTTCAATGAACACCAAAGAACCAGACGTGAATCACTTCAAAATTTGGCTCAGTATCAGTGTTGGTATCAGTCTGTCTCAGACCAACTGCAGGATTTTGTGGTAGTAGATATTTTATTTGATCAGGAATTTAGCTAAACTAATATTTAATCCATGTGCTGATCATGCACTGCCAAGGAAGTGATCTCTCAGCAAAGGATAAATGAATGCCAGATGATTTCTTAACCACAGTCACTGTGCCACTGCAGGGATTTTCCCTGATAAATCAAAAAGTTTAAAGTTTAAATGGGATGCACTGGTTATTTCAATCCTTCATTAAAACATGAGTGAAACAGAGTGCCACTCTCCCATAATACTACGCTACGCCTCTTGTCTCTTGTTCATCATTTTTCTACCTGTCCCCCATTATATCTAATAGATTAGGTCACATTACAGCCTTGATCAGTATTGCTCATCATCATTTATTTTTTAGTGATAGCGCACACTGAGGATAACATCTGGTTCAGTAAAGTGCAGCATTACCTGCTGTTAGTCACCAGAACTTGATTTTCCTCTTTGGGTCCATGGAGATTGATGGTACATGATGACATCACCATGACTGTCCATTAAATGAGTTAACTTGTCTGTCGGTATGATTTCATTTGAGTAAGTCAGAATACAAAATGGAGAAGAGCTAAAATGCATCAGTATGGCCTATTGTTTGTTTCTTTGGTCCGTGACCTTTGCGTTTGGGCTATGACGTACATGCACATTTAAACACATACACAAACTCAGTGCCACTTACAACTCTCAATCTCCAGGGTGCAGTTCTGCTCATCCAGTGGGTATCTGCGCAGGTCCATCATGCAGGCGGCTGTCGTGGTAATCCTAGAAGATAAAAAGTTCAAAGTTATGAACTCAGCAGGCGATTTGTTGGACGATGAGGTGGTGTCGCATTGCCTATGTTAGCAACACGTCCCCTGTGTTTACTTAATATCTCTATTATCATTCAGCAGTGTCTGTGCTGCTAAAAAAAAACATCCCAAACCCTTATTCTAACTTGGAATCCCCCCGACCCCATCATAATTGAACAAATCAAAGATTGCATGCTGATATCTGATAAAAAATCCATCATTAGCGCTGATGCACTGCGCCATTACATTAATTCACTTCCACAATAAGATCTTCATTTATATGCAGAAATGGGCAATTCAGTCCACCCCACAAAGCATCCTGCATTTACGTTTCAAAAGAGGAAAACATATCATTCCCAGACGCCTGGGAGAAACACTCGACTTTATAAAGGAAAGAACAATACAGTTTACCCCTAACACACACGTTGAATCCCACAGTACACTTCCTACCTACTCAGCCTTCAATCACACAAATCCTTTTACATCTCGACTGGAACTGAACTATCTGTTTCTTTCCCATAATTGCCTTTGCACTGCTGAAGTCACGACTGCAGGGGAGAAAAGCCTCGTGTTCAATCTTAATTACAACTATGAGTAATTAAGAATTAACACTAAAATCCAGGCAATCGGGTGAAACCCGCGACTTCCCCTCTTTGAAGTCTTACATCTGAAGGAGGAAACACTCCAGTTTGACAGTTTAGGAGAGAATTAGTGATTGAGTCATTTTGTTTTTTAATTTCTGGGCCCCGTGTTGATGAGAACCACTAACGGTTCTTGGCGAGAGCGCGGCAGGCTGCAGTCGTCTCGTGTGTCAGGCCCATTCATTTGGTCCCCCGGAACAAAAGCAGGCCCTGGTTACAGCCTCACACAGATACTTGGGGGTTTGTTGTGTAGTGAGGGGGTCACTCATCTTAATCATTTGTTCAATATAGCAACCACAATTAAAGCTCATCCTGGCTAACCATTAGAACCATTTAAACACATAACATTTAATACACTGTTATGGGAAAATACATTACTGGGATTATGGATAAGCAGTATTATTGCTGGCATGCAGTTACAGTCATTCAAACTGCAAATTTGGCAGCACTGTGTATCTATATGACAAACGATCCGTGAACTCATATATTTCGTAGGAGTTAGTGCATGCTGTACCAATGTGAGCTCAGCAATATGTAGCACTTCTGTATAGGTGAGACTAATTTATATTTATGTTAAAGCTTGAGGAGCGTTGCATTCGAGAACAACTTAGGTCAGACAATAGCCTGGCTCTCCTGGAGGGAAGTGGAATGTATAGTACAAGCAAGGTTATTGGGCCCTTCTTGGTGCTGTGAGTGCATAGATTTACATATATTAGTGTCTATTGTAGTTATGCATATGTACGCATCTATATAAAAGTGTGCATGTTTATTTTAATTGAATTGAATTTACTTATTTTTTGAGAACCTTTTATTAGTCCTTTACACGCTCACTTTTACCCTTCTTTATTGCTTTTCCAAAAGAGCCACGCTGTTTAAAAACTGCCCAACAAAGTCTGGGGGTTCATTTGCATAAACAAATATCTCCATTTTTCTTAATCATGTTTTTTTCTTCTTCCTCTTCTTCTTCTTTGCGCTCAAGGGATTATCAGTCAAATTGGAGTTGGTTTGTTCATTTTGAGAAGAGAGTTTATCTGTTTTTACAAATGAACCCTGAACAAATAATGCATCTCCCAACACCACTGCAATTTAGTCATCGAGCACATAAAGAAATGAATAAATAAGTGGTTTAAAAAATGGCCGTCCCTCTGATTTATTTTAGATAACCTTCCTATAACATTTCATGAAGCTAGATTATAGATAACCCTATTTGTTTGGTTCTCATTTTTTATGACTGTCATATCTCTTAGCTATAGTCATTTCATCTGTTCTCTCTGGATTATATATTTTATGTAAAGCAACTCAAAAATGCTGCCAGTGTACATGTGCCTGGTACAATACTCAATAAGCTAATTGTGAGTATTTCTCCTCCCTTTCCCAACCTTTCATGAGGCACGAGGATGAAGAAGCTCGTAGGTGTGTGTGAAGTCCTGTAGCTGTGTTGTCTACAGCAAACCCTCTCACTGTCAGACACATTTCCCCAGCCAAAATACATTGTGCATCACTGAGCTCCAAAGATTTCTATCAAACCTGTCTGATTTTATACACATGGCCTCCCATTGGTCTGCCCTGAAAACGACCCGCACAAAGCCTTTCAGTCTTTTCACAAAATGCAATAATTTTATTTTTTTTATCAAAAATGTATTGAAAGGAGTTTTAAAAAGAAGTCTCAAGGGATTAACCATTAATGCTTTTTTTTAACTCTCCAGGCCACTGAATGGGCCGATGTACATGTTTGATTGACAGCTAAGCCTGCAGGAGCAAGGAGAGTTAATGCACGTTACGTTTAGCGGCGCATATTTCTCCAGTGGATGTTTGGTCAGTGTCTCGGTGCGAGACGTGTCCATTTTTGAAGATTAAAAGGAGACATTGGCTAGAAAGCTGCACGGCTGAGGCAGCTGGCTGTTCCAGAATATGCAATGAAGTGGACTTTGAGTTAAGGGAACTCTCCGTATTGAGAATGAACTCCCAGACTCACAGCTGGGGGGTTCTGTCAATGGGTGAAACCCAACATTGGACTGGAGACCAGTTCCTGCAGCAGAGGCACCTAAGGCTGGATCCCTATTTACATCTCTATAGTCCAGAGGCATGAATCCACCTTGACTGCCCATCAGTAGTATGACTCTCTTGTACGGGTGGTGAAAGCTTCTCCAGTGGATGGTTTTATTTGGTAGTTGTAAAAGTACTTAGCATGTATCTTTATCATCTGAATCTTTAATAAGAAGTCTGACCTGGTGCCAAGTGCAGCAGCGATTTCCTTTCATTGTAGCGGTGCAGAGCTCTGTGCTGCAGAAACTGAATACATTTTATTTTGAAATTATATATTCCTTTAACACTTATTGGAAACTATGTTGTGGAATCATTCCGGGTAAGCAAAGGTTTACTGGGAAGAGAAAAAGGATGAGCCAAGAAAAATCTACTAATGGTCTGCTGGGAGTGAGTGTCCCCATACTCCGTTCCTCCAGTGTCAAGACGTAAAAAGCTCCCCAGGTCATGAATATTCATTATTTTCATACCTTGTTGAATATTCTAATGCTGTCCATGTCTTGGACACACTGAACGCATTAGGATGCACTAGATTAATTATAAAGCAGGTGCAGAGAGCATGGATGGCCTGTAAAAATAGAGAGTGTCAGATCTGAAACCTGTCAGGGAGGACTGCTAGGATGCCACAGTTCAGCCTAATGGAAATCATTAAGTTTTCACAGGGGCCAACATGTTTGAATCATCCAAAAAGTATGTCAAGTCAGTCTCAAAGTCACATGTTCTTAGAGCCTTAAATTCTTTACAAGTGTTGGGTAGGCCAAAAGGTACCCACTCACTGCTGCCTCCCTTGCAATGGCAGTCACTGCTTGTAAATAACCTTTACAAATATATGTTTGAAATGTATCAAATAATGTCTTCTTCATTTTGATTTTACGTTTGCTCCAATGTTTTCAGAGATGCGAGGGCCAGTTACTCAGACAAGAATGACCGGTCATCTCTTGATCCCGTAGTTCATCTCCCAAGATGACCGGCTGGTCCACGACCATGGTTACGTCAGGTCAAACAGTCTGTCTCTGCTGCCCTTTGGGAATTTACCAGAGCCACAGATGTCTACCACTTGAATCATAAAACATAATTCATTTTTGGAAGATACCGTTTGGTCTCAGAGTTCAGATCTTATAATTTGTTGCTGCCAAACTGGTTTGTGTGAAGATAAAGTTAGGGTTCATGTTTTTTTTATTGAACTGTCTGTAGGCCGACATACTCTATGAGCAGCCCACAAAGGAGAAAAGAATGAATAAGCACAGATGAAACCAAACAGTGACAGTGCAGTGTATGATATTAAATGTTGTTTTATTGGAGTTATACACTACAGAGAGTCTGATGTATCTGCTGACCTCATCTCACAGTCAGCGTGGTTGAAACTTCAGAATAAGCTGCTGAATGGACCTTTGAGTAGAAACGATTTTGTTTGTGTTACAGTATCACCAGAGCTGGCAGTGATGAATGATGATTGCAAATCAAGCGTACTACTGCATGTCCTCTGCATGTAGTCAGGGGGACGTGAAATGTGGGTCGTCTGCACTGATCTTAAGTCTTAGAAACTTGAAAATGAGACCAAAAGACCAGAAAAGAAAAGAAACCAAGACTAAGATCTTCAAAGGACCTGATGGTGATTTGACTAGCTTGGAGTTTTGTTGGCGGCGGGACCCAGCAGCCTGCGGCAGAGGTCCGTGAGGACTCCAAGTCAGGGTCCACACGAGCTCTCTGCATGGTCCACATTGCAACTGGGGCACGTGCGGCACAGCAATGTGGACTCCAATACATGCACTGCAAATGCGGCTCTACTTTTACATGTATACAGAGACATGCATCATTCAGGAAGATTCCAAAGGTTTGCGGTGCATCGCCTCGGTCATGATTTCTGTCCTTCTATCAGAGGAGATGCAGCCGATCTGCACCGTTTTCAGGAAAGTGCAGGCACACCACTGGTCTGAATGAATGCCTGCAGTTGAATTACTTTGTTTCATTGCACTTGGTTGGTTAAAGATAGTAACACCACTTCTACATTTAGGTCTTGTATTGTCTTGAAATGTGAATAACTGTATTTTGATAGCTATTAATTGGCCACTGCATGAGCAAGTTAATTGACTCATTCATATCAATCTGCAGCGCGACGAGCAGCTTCATAAAGTGTGCAGTGCGGGCCCGGCAGCACAGACTAAACTTGGCTGCTCTGTCATTTTGTGTGTCTTTTTTCTTTTTTTCTTTTTTTTTTCGCTATTGAGGACAGCCAAACAGGTCTGACGCTGCTGGGCTGTGGACGAGGAGCTAAAAACACACGGGCCATATGTGTGTTACGTGTCTTCTTTGCCAAATCGAGATGTTGAGCCACTAGCAACCAAAATATGTACGTGCCAGTCAGCGGTGAGGTCATTTTGGCAAACCTAAATATAGCCCTTGTGTCGGCAGTGAGCACACTGGATGAATAATTGTGGGAGCCTGCAGGGGATAATGATTCTGCAGCATGCCAGTGTGAAAGAAATCTTCCCAGCTCCTTCACAAACTGTGAAAAGCTGAACCCAAAGTGGTGAGGGAAAGAGACATGTCCTCGCAGTATCTGAAGAAATGATTTCAGGCCAGAGGAGAGAGAGTAATGGATTACACATCATTAACAAATAATTCTGAAAGAGCAAAAGCATTACCTGCCGCACTGTAAAGAGCAGATCAGTCATATTTGATCATATACAGTCTGTTTCACAGGTTGAAACGTGCAAATGTGCATTTCCACCTTTAACAAAAATC
>JBCAUF010000042.1:25044819-25055474 GCA_038406115.1 Haemulon aurolineatum
ACTTTTAAATGACATTATTCAGAAAGACAAAATACAAATTAAGAAATATTTGTATTTATTCATGTAATCGTTTATTTAAAACTGGTACTCTCATTGAGATCCAGATCTCGTTTTTCCTGTTTTCCTGAAACCTGTGCACAAAACAAAAACAAAAAGAACATATACGGTTCAAACATAGCCAGACACATTTTCATTGTTAAAATTAAGAAAAACATTCAAATGCGAAAATTAGAAATATTTCTTTGAAACCCATTTGTGTGCAGCCTACTATTTTAACCTGCTGTGCCCTGTCCTGTGACCTGACATTTTAAGAACTGTGTTTGAATTCAATCAGAGAGCAGGAGAAACTTTGTAGAGCGGTAAAGGTAAACTACATAAAATGCTCCTCCTGGGGCATATATGCTGTTGCTGTCTCAGGACAGATGAGACAATGAAATATGATCCAGAGAGTCCAGATGAATACATACATGTAAAGGCTTAGCAGACGTGAGAGTTTGCAACACGCTGACAGGGCTTAAAAGCTCTGGAAGAGTCATTAATAGGTTTTTATTCATTTTTAAATCCTGGTTAGAAGTAATTCAGTTAGAATTTCAAACTAACAAAGTAAATCAGAATACCATTATAACAAAATTATAACAAAAATGACATTAACTGTTATGTATATAATTTACAATTACTTATCTGTTAAGGAATGAAGTTTGGCACGTTTTATTGTATTCAGTCGAAAAGACAACTTTGATTTATTGTGTTTGGGCCTAAAATTTGGAAGGCCTGTGAAAAACTGTATTGATGTCCACTATTGTGATGAAACATAAAAGCCCGCCACTACTCCCAGACAAAGACTCTCCCTATCCTCACCTGAACCTGCGGGGCTCTCTCTGCCCAGGTTTACAGTCCTGACTGTGAGCGTCGGTGCTGACAGGTGAACATTTTATCAGGCCACTGCAGGCGGGCACCACCAGATGAGGGTCATGCTGCAGTGAGGCCTCGACCCGCTTATCTGCCAGGACAGCGGACCCGCACCCAACACTCTGATTTCCCATTTGGTAAAATGTCAGAGACCCGCGTGAGGCGAACGTAATGTACTCTCTCCATTTATCCGCTGAAGTGTAACACACATGAATAAATCCGGTCATTATCTGTGGTGAAAAACAGGGCAGAAAGGAAAGGTTGTATTGAAAGGCATTTTGTGAGTTACAGAGACACTTGGTTTCTGCATTATATGAGTAAAATCATTGTTCATGAATGCTGCTGAGTAATGCCTCTCAGGCTGTTTACAGATCTCCTACATTCATTTGTGATTCAACCTTCTTGCTAGCCAAATTTAATAAAAACAAACACATCTGAAATCTTGTAATGACCATTGCATAGGTACGAGTGCAAAGCAAAACCTGTTTCATGCTCGGTGTTTGGAGAAGGGAGCTCACTGACATCTGAGTGAGCTCCCAGGAACACGGTCCAGACGCTTAGCTCCCCGCAGCCAAGGGCCTGCCACACAGCACCGGCTGTTGGACCTCAGTCTGTGCAGGCAGCTGGTCCACATCACACTGGTCCACACAGTGGTGGTTCTGATGCAGCAGTCTGACCAGCCAACACAAACAGGCTAAAACAAACTCCGTTTTATGTTGCACAGGTGATTTTGCCCCAGCCGTTAAGGGCTTTAACAGTTTATTGATGCAATAATATGAGCCAGTCAGTCATCTTCTGGGGTCGCGGGTGTGCTGGAGCCTATCCCAGCTGACTTTGGACACCCTGGACAGGTCGTCAACCTATCACAGGGCTGCAATAATATTAAAATTAAATATTAAAATGAAGCACATCCTGTTATTTTGTAGATATTCAGTGATTGTTAACGTAGTGCTAATTTGAATCTGCTGGTCCAGATGGCTGGGGAACGTTATGAAAGGACGTCTCCACCTCACAGTGTGATTCCTGAAGTGCCACTCAGCGAGGAAATTAATCTGCAACTGCTTCTTAGAACATCAAAGAAATTCCTGGCTGAAGAAATCTTATTGTGGGAAGTTTACATTTTGTCTCGCAGCTAACTCCCGACAGTCAGGATGCCATTTCGTTTCATTTATCGTTTATTTGGAGAGGACAGTGCACACTAATGAACAATTAACGCCATGACGTCATGTGAATTTGGCGGATTTGGCTCTGAGCTAGTTTCCATCTGTAGTTCTCACATTTAAAAACAGACAGACAGACATACCATAATGTGATCCATGGCAGACGCATCCACTCCTGCAGTAAATAGTGGCTTCATGAAAATGCTAATGTTCGGGGTTTGTTCAGGCTTCCATTGATTTTAAAGAACTTTTCAGTTGTTAGATCACATGGAGACTTAATAATAATAATAAAATAGACTATATAGACTAAATAAGTCTATTGTGAATATTCCCAGTTTAGCTGATTTGAATTCTTCACTCACGCTCAACGTAATCCCACTGGTCGCTCTTTTGATCTGCTTGAATTGCTTTAAACAAGACAATAACTTTGTTTTTGTTTCTCCTACATAATCCTGAAGTGCATTATGACCACCGTATCTTTTTCTTTACGCCAATGGGGTCTAGTTTTATAGACCAGGCGCAGTCAACAGGGTGTGTCCAGGCACACTTTGCAAGTTTCGTGCATGGACAGGAAAAGAAGGAGGAGAGAAGGCATGGAGTGTGTTTAACACAGCCGAATCAGATCTTCACCAATCAAATGCCCTTCGAGGGCTTTTGGCGCACCTTCGGCGAAGCTTTTGGGCACCAAACTTGCACTGCGCCAAGCTGAATCCGTAACGCCTCCCCCTGCTGCGCCACCACACCCGTCTCGGCGCACCTCGGTCTACCAAACTGCCAAACTGACAGGCTGTGACACCCTTTGCCACCCTGTGCCGCGCCAAGAAACTAGAGCCCAATATGTGAAGTCATGGCCCAGCGAACATCTGGCATCTGAAGAGTAGGTCTCTTCTATCTGAAAACAGTCATGTTTTGGGGGTCGTTTTTCAAGGCAAAGCTGTTTTTAATGTAATAGTTGCATAAATGTAGTTAGTGGTATGAAGTATGATACCCATTAATTGCGGGGCTCTTGGATGCCATCATATTGTCAGTCAGGTCATGTGTCTGCTTTTAGAATCTCCTACACAACCTCCATGACGGAGTCAGAGAGGTTGAAATTAAGATCAGAGGTATTAAGCCTTCTATCAGTTAATTCCATGTGGATCATCTTAAAGATGGTGAGATCAACCCTACTGTAACCAAATGTTGACAGTTATTTACATTTCCAAATGAAGACTGCAAAATAACACAGAAAAATACACAATGCGGATTCTTCAGGATGAAATATGAAGGGGAAGAGGTGTGAGTGCATGGTTTTGCACGTGTGTGTGTGTGTGTCCACATATGATTAATGCAACATCAAAAGCAAAGCACATTATCCTCTTACAGTGGGTAGTGCCTTGTTCACTGTGTGACAGAGAGCTTTTAAATATGACCTGCAGCGCAAGTGGTATATACATTTGTGCTTATATCACTGGACACATCATATATCTACTTTTGGCCCACACAGATTAAAAAAAATCATCCCACTCGTGTGTGTTCATTAGTCAGATCGGGTCAAATTCAGGGAATGAGTGACACTTATTTAAGACTTACTGGTAAATACTCTGACTAGTCTTAGTAGTCTCATCTTGTCACAGTAAATACAGTTTCACCCTTTGTGCTGGCAACTGATTGACTGCCAGATATAATTGTAAAGTGTCTATGCATTTATGTTGCCAATACTGACCTGGATGAACCTCCATGGTATTATCCCCCAAATTCTGGCATCCCTGAGGAACCAGACTGATTTTGAGGAACACACCAGTTTATTGAAAGGGGAAGAAATGCCATACCACTAATGGAGCAAATGAAAACAAAAGCAGAACTCTGAGAGATGTCCTTCATCAAGAGAAATGAGATTATGTCAGGTACAAACGATGCCATGTCCAATAGTCGGCTGATGAAAGAGTCTCCCTGAGGAATGACGGGCACGGCAAAGTTTGATGCCAAGGAGGGAGAGTCAGCGTTTTGTCAGGTTCTCAGTAGAGGAGACAAAGACTTGGGACGCGCCACAATTTTTGACTGGGAGGGACGCTGTTCTTTCGACAGAGCCCCGCAAACACTATTTAATATGCGTGGCTACTCCTGCAGCCAAACAACAGGCACACCCCAAAATAAGATTGGAATCCCATTTGATTCTGGAAAGACGCCACTTGCAAGGGTGGACTGGAACAACCTTAAAGACATCATTCATATGTGCTTTGGAGAGCCATGCGACCCGTGCAGCCGGGTTTATTTGTTTAATGATGTGGTGCACAGTAGCATCACGAAGAGAAAATGTTGGAATGGAATGAGGCTACAGGGTTTGAGAAGGGGCTGGAGCGGGATTCATCATAGACATCAAAGATTTTTTCTTGAATATTCGATTGAACTTTAAAGTAGGACTGGAAATGAAGGGGACTTCAATGGTTCAATAATATTTCCTTTATTTACCTCTTTCTCTATCAACTAAGAAACCGATTTGGGCTGTGGAGGGTCCAGGATGAAGTTAATGCATTGGTGGCAAATTGACGTGGTATGACTACCTTAGAACTGCTGCCTTTCCAAGACTGTTTAGTTACTGCTGTCCAAAGCGGCTTCTTGCAAATATCTCCCAAGTAGAATGTGGTTCTGAGATTTCATGATGTCCAGTTTTACTCCAACATGGACAGCAGGTCTAATCACTCTGGCATAATAACGGTGTGCATCTGTCATTTTAGAAAAAAGAGCAAAGAGTGAGGAGACTTAAACGCAACAGACCTCTGAACGTTTTCTCAAGATTCACAAATTGCACTTACACCATTTAAATAAATCATCTGCTATACATGACAGACGAGGTTTAAAAAATTCAATGCGGCTGTTCAGGAATGCAGAAAGCTGGGGGCGGGAGGAACAATATAAAGCAATTAAGGCTGGGGGAGTGGTACTGTACTACTCTCAACCCTGCTCTTTCAACCTCCACACAAACATGTTTGTCATGCAGGCTATCGCCTCTAAATGTAGAATTCCAAGGATTTCAGATTTCAGGATTATTTTTCCATACTCAAAGAATTTCCATCCCAAACCTCAAGCAAAGCATAATGAACATGAACCAATGTGTCTTTAGACAACTGTGTGTATTTGCAGACATCTGTATCTTGAGATTTCCCACTCTGTGTCCTTAGCTCCTCCACTGTACCTACTGTTCTGGAGTCAGTCTGTGAATAAGACTTGGCATATGGGCTCTGACAAACAATCAGTCAGAGGCCAGGTCACCAGAGCTCCTGAAGGATTTAGAGAAAACTTGCCTCAGGAAGTCAGGATGACAACGTTTTTGAATTGTTTTTGTTCAAACTAACAGTGCCTGCCTTTTGCTAAATACATTCTCTCCTACTGAATATATTTTTCACTACATGCATTTGCCTTCTCTTTCTAGGTGTAACTACAGTTCTCACAATGACAACCCTCAGTATCAGTGCCCGTAATTCACTGCCCAAAGTGGCGTATGCTACTGCTATGGACTGGTTCATCGCTGTCTGCTACGCCTTCGTCTTCTCTGCACTCATTGAATTTGCTACTGTCAATTACTTCACCAAGCGAGGCTGGGCCTGGGATGGAAAGAGTGTTGTCAACGACAAGGTAAAGCTGTTACACACCTAAAGAACAATCAATGAAATGTAACTCTTCCATTAGATGTTTCACATTAAAAG
This sequence comes from Haemulon aurolineatum, assembly GCA_038406115.1. Taxonomy (NCBI): domain Eukaryota; kingdom Metazoa; phylum Chordata; class Actinopteri; order Lutjaniformes; family Haemulidae; genus Haemulon; species Haemulon aurolineatum. The sequence continues at coordinate 25,050,575 of JBCAUF010000042.1, forward strand.
CCTACCAATAATATCAAGACTGGAATACTTTCAATGTGTTTATATAAAACCAATTTGTCCTCCCAGTTATATCTGGTGAAAAACGTAATCATTGCCTGAATTATGTTCGCTGGTGCTGCTTGGAGTCACAGACACTGCATTGCAGTAACAGGCTTGTCTGGAACCATGATTGATGTTAAAAGTCAAATGTTAAATGAGTTAAACTTGTTTGTTCCTTGCTTGAGAGCAGAGAATCAGGAATCAGATTCATTTGGGAACAAAGACACAACAGTGCTTAGATTCTAGAAAGGCGATAAGGTCAGCAAGAGCTATCCTGAAAGGATGATATGTTTTTATGCGACAGGAAGAAAGATGGAGAATTTCTGTGTCGGCCATTACCACAGGGACAAGACACTGGAAGTGGCTACTTTCATAGACTCAGTGGATTGGAGTAGAAGGAAAAAGGATTTCGTATACTTTTTTTATATGAGAGAGATATTTTGACAGAGTTATGACACATTGGTTAAGTATAAATGGCGCAATAGGTGTCTTTGTCCAGTGTGTGGCAAGAGTGTGTGTAAGAGTTTAACACATCATAGTTGAAAACACAAATTCAATAGGCTATAAAGATTATTCTTTGAGTACAATGATTATTTTCTGATTTCTGATCATACAGTATACAATCAGAGCTGATCATTGAGACCCTGTTTGTTTCACTTTTTACACATGCTGTCAATTAGCTATTTAGCCAAACACTTCCTCCATGTTTACCTGTTGTCTCTATAAATCCATGATAATGTACATTTACACAGCATTCATCCATAAATTCACCACTGCACAACTCCAGTTTCATTTCTTGACAGCAACATTATCCTCCTTCAATTAGTTGCTGCAATTTTATATTTTTAAAAATGTTTAAAATATACATATATGGACTGTACATGTTGTTTTTGTGATTTCTATTTTTTTCCAGCTTTTTTGATGTTTGATCTTGTATCTGGTGACTCATAATATGACATCAACAGGATCTAATCAACTTTGTCTCTATATACACCACATTGTCCTCTGTCATGTTGACAATTTGCCTGATGAAGGCCTTGTTGAAAAAGACTAGGAAAGTTGCCTTTTTAAAAATCCATTAAGTTAAGGGAGCTTTAATGCAGTGTGCAGATACTCTCCATTTGATCTTTTAATCAGTTCTACTTGGCAGTTTTTTTTAGTTTGTTTTTAGACAATAAATACCATGCAGGAGATGAAATCAGCCTCAAACCCTAAAAGCCTAATCCAACGACAAAATGGTCTCAATACATCTACTTACCAAGTCCAAACATTGATTAAATAGGTAAGACAATGATTAATAAAGACATGAACAACAAGTAGAAATGAAGGCTCTCCAGAGTTGTTTGTTCTGTCTTATGCTTGAAAGTCCATACTTTTTCTGCATATAGACGAATTCGGCGAAATAACCAAAAGTCCAGCAGCGGTGACAGCAGCAGGGCTGTGTGTGCGCGAAGCGGGCATTTGAATGCAAGTGCCGTGAAGTACTGGACCATTTCTCCCTGGAATATGTCTAGGAAGGCTGGGAGAACATGTGCCATCCTCGGCTGCTCTAATACCAGCATAAAACTTTTTTTTGTCACGTAGCCTGTCCATAATGATTAAATGTCACGATGCTAGCTTGCTAACGTCAACACACGCAACACATGCTATATTAAACAGTGTTTAATGATCTAAGTCTCTTATCTCCTGCTTATCGCTCAAACAAATGATTAATTTCTAAATTAATTTATTGGTATTCATTTAAGATACCATCACCAGGTACTGGAGGCCACTATCTAACATCATCAATCCAGGTATTCATGATGCTTTCATTGAAGAAAGTGCATTTACAAAGACAGGATAATGAATTGATGACACATGAGACCGCAGCAATGGCGCCAAATTCGTCTATATATGTCATATTAAATGTCTTCCATAAACTTCTGAATTGTTGGAGGATGTTTTTGAGTTTTGTTGGCAGTATAAGACCAGTTGTCCAAGTATAGAAAACACTCGTAGCATTAACTGTTTCAAAACTTACAATATCAATGTCATAAGATTAAGCCTGCTTTAAAAAGTCCCTAACCCTCCGCCATTTTCTTTGTAGAAAAAGGAAGCGGCCGTCATGAAGAAGAACAACGCCTATGCTGTAGCTGTGGCTAACTACGCTCCAAACATCACTAAAGACTCCACGCTGCCCACCATCTCCAAGTGCGCTCTAAGTGAGCCCAACAAGACGCCGGGAGAGACAAAGCCTGAGCAGAACAAGAAAACCTTCAACAGCGTCAGTAAGATTGACCGCATCTCCCGCATCATGTTCCCCGTGCTGTTTGGGAGCTTCAACCTGGTCTACTGGGCCACCTACCTGAACAGAGAGCCGGTCATTAAAGACATGGACCCTTCCAAATGAACTATGAGGACTCACTCCAAACATACAGCTAATTCAGGACTTATACATAGATTGGTATCATTGTTTGTCAGTCAGAAGCTGTTTACATGCATGGACAATTCCCTTCTCTCTTTCCTTGCTGAGTACAGTTTTGGATTGATAGAGGTAAACAACGTAATGGGGTTAGAATAAACTTGAGAGCTTGTATCACAGGAGTAAGCCAAGGCATTACCAGGTTAAAGTCAAACATGATACTTTTAGGTTCGTCGATGTTGGTCACAAATCTATGGAAACACGTATCCACACTGAATAAAAATACATTTCCTCCTAGTTTCTGATAATGGTAGAAAACAATACTGCAAAAACTAGAAAATAATCAACACTTAAAGCTGAACTGATCAATCTTTTTATATTAGAAATGGATCAAATGTGTGATAAACTAGCAGAGATGTTCACCATCTCTAAAGTGCTGTTCGGCTTTAGGAAGCTTTTTAGTCCATTTCAAGTCTTTTTCCTCACAGAGCATAGCTTAACTGTTTTCGGTTCACTCTCAGTACTCTCATCAACCCCATTTCCAGCAGCAGCAGCAGGCAGCTGTTTTCAGTGAAAAAGCTCTGGTAAACCAGAACAGACACAGTTAGAGATTCACTGGTGTCTAGTGGAAAATTTAACAGTTACAGAGACATTTATTTTTCTCAGGCATTTGAGACCAAAACAGAGCTAAAGGCCAGTGAACATTGGATTTATATTATATTAAGTGAATATTTCCATCCACATCTGCTAGATGTGTAAACAGGCAACACATTTGTCATTAACCCACAACTTTATAAGATGGTAGTATATACACAATATACTACCAATATATAAGCTTGTTCCACTGCCCTAACATTGAGAAAACTGAGTTTGCAGGAAGTAGCCTGCTTCTGTTGGACTAGCAGGCTGTCTACCTCATAATTTTTAGGTCTGTACATTGTAATTCTGAAAACAACAAAACATACAGACAGTTCATTTTCGATTTGCTCTGTTGAATTTGTCAGTGCTTTTCCAAAACAAACTATCCAGCCTGTAGGTTTCCCTGCCACCTTCTAAATTAAACCACTGGGTTAAATTGACCAAACAAGGTCCACTGGTAGCTTGTTTTGGAGCTTTCAAAGATATCACATGGTCTTCATCAGCACAGAAAGTTTGTTCAGTTGTCATGGAAGTGTAATGTTTGTACATCGTATTATTCTGAGCACTATGACGACATGGAATCATAAGTTGATGAATGAACCGTCAAGCTCTACTTGGTCCAGATGAGGGAAAGAGGACGTCAGGCTAAATCAAGTGTTGCTGAGGTATTGTTATGGATGGGCAACTAAAATACGGAGTTAAAGTTGCGCTTCATTGTCACACTCATCAGCCCTGCCTCCACTCCTCCTATGCGCTGTGCAATAAGAAATGAACACTCCTTCCTGCTGCGGTATACATATACGTTTATTTTAATGCTGTATAAATCAACAACCACTGCTGTTGTATTTCTGGAGAGAACACCAACAGCTGGTATGAAGTACATTTAAAAAGACTAATTTCCATGAATTTCCATTCCATGAAACAGTCCATAGTCAATAGCAATAATGGTGATCCATTTCCCATAAAATTGTGACAACACTTTGTCTCGTTGGTAATATTTTCTTGTGCTAAAATGAGTTTTACGCTGTCTCGGCAGTTTTGTCATTAATAAACTTCTGTATTCACGAGGCAGTAGGGAGTTGGGAGGCAATGAGTCAGCACTCGGTTAAAAATCCAGCCTGTTGGGTGTCTTCATCTAAGCACTAAACTTCCACTGAACTCTCCCCACTGTTACCTGATTGCTCCTCAGTATGTTCACAGTGAACACTTATCTCTGGGCAAAAAACGAACGTGCAGGAAGTCTGGTTCTGTGGGGCCGACAGGTAGTCACATTCACATCGAGACCACATCTGAATATTTGCTGGGAACTCACAGTCACTACAGCTTCACCACCATCACATCCAGGGCTGCATGGTGCTTGGCTGCGCACTCGGTAGCTTTTGTACAGCTTTTTAGCCTTTTTCCCCTCATGGACTGCAACACACTGTGGAAAATGATTCTGACTGGGTAAAAGTGTGTGAGAATACATGTCTGTGTGTGTGAAATATATAAGTTGTGTTTTGTTAAGGTGTCTTTTTGTTTATTTCAATTAATTTTTGTTTTATAGTAATCTTTTGATATCCAATGTAGCAGGAACAAAGGACCTATACATATTTAATATACTGTAGTCTCAACTTACATCCCTCATAGAAGAGGATACTGTGTCAATGATAATGCATTCACTGAACTTTGTGTAGTCCTTGTGTAAAATTACAAGTTTTTGAAATTGTTTTTTTCTCTGCCACAAATATCTGTTAATTACATTTCTTACATATATATATATATATATATATATATATATATATATATCCACACATATCCACACACCCTTCCACCCACACA
>JBCAUF010000042.1:25160755-25180094 GCA_038406115.1 Haemulon aurolineatum
GCAGCAAAAAGGTGACTAGTCACAAGGTCACAATTGCATCCCAAATCCAGTGTTGACACAACGAGTGTCCACAGGACAGGCCCCCTTTTTTGTCGACCATCTCACATTCATCTGTATTGGAGTTCAGTCTGTCCTTATGAGCATGAGCAGTCATCATGTCACCACACTGATTGCATATTGTGCTGCGAGTGTTGAAAAAATGCATCTGTGCAGTGAAGCACAGCACTGGACTGTAGTGCAGGATCTCTATGCTTCACAAAACAGGAGAAGACAAGCAACTGTTGGAGTCCCTCATTGCACTTGCACTCAACTTGTGACCACCATCTTGGCTCATTTTGCCTCATATGGTTCAACACACCACCCAGCTTGTGGTTAAAACCTTTTGCTACCCAGGTTCCCTGAGATCAGGATATACAGTAGATGCTCCAGCTGCCAAAATCAGTCTGCTTCAACCATTGTCAACCATGTTGGAATTAACAACCCCAGAGGTAAACAACTGGAGGACAGCCTTCTACAGCTGATTGTCTGTTGGTTCATTGTTTCTGACCTGCTTCAACGTTCCAACTTTGGACACATCAAGTTCAGCCATGTCTGTCAACCTCATACATGGGTCAAGTGAGACTGTTGCACTGCTCCTTGTAATTATAAACCATAGACGCTGATCATTTCTAACATGTCATGTCATGATAATATGTTTGCTTAGGGTAGGGCACACGTAAAACATGTTACATTGACAATGATACCAATGAAACAGTTTAGAAAAACATCACCAACTGAGGATCTCATGAACAAGTTCAACTCAATAATATAAATACATTAATAACAGTTCAACTGCTAGAACTAAACTAAGAATAAACAAAAAGCCTCCTAGAAAAATGGAAAAGTAGAGTGCTTTTCTCCACCGTAAAATCAACCCCCTCTACAACCGCATCAGAGATGCTGTCCACCACATGCTCCAATAATAAGATGATTGCCATCAGACAGAACATCGTTCCTCAGAATCCAGAAATGAACCTGCCATCCAGTTCTCCAAGGATATTACTAGTGCCATGTCTCACTTTGACCTAATAAAAACTACACCATATTGTTGGGCAGCCCAAGTCCCACCTGTTGTTTGGACCCTCTCCTTTCCACATCTTTTAGAACAGTTTTAACTGTTTGGCTCATGAGGTATTGAAATCATTAAATGTTCTTTTCCGTCAGGTATATTTCCTGCAGCACTTAAAACAAACTCAAAACGTTGCAACAGTTATACATGAAATAAGGTCTTTCAAAAACTGTTTATTTTAGCAAACTCTCTTCAAGACATTTATCAATCTGGCCTTTGATCTGACCATTGCACAGACACAGCACTTACTAAGTTAAATATATACGGAGTACCAAGTAGTTTCAATTCCTGGACATTACTGCAGAATTTGAACTTTATATGCTCCTACTCCCATATGTTATAAATAAACACAAAATACATATCCACAATTATGCAAATGATTAAAAACTCTACATATCCCCTTATTACATATTACTGTACATACAATATTTTCTTCTGTTCTGTTCCATTCTGCCCATATTAAATTAAAGCTGTGTTGCTGTGTTTGTGGCCCACAGATGTCCATAGTGATGATTGTCATGTTCCTGGTGGCCTGGTCTCCATACTCCATGGTGTGTCTCTGGGCATCGTTTGGTGACCCCAAGACTATCCCTGCTCCCATGGCCATCATCGCTCCACTCTTTGCCAAGTCCTCCACCTTCTACAACCCCTGCATTTATGTTATTGCAAATAAAAAGTGAGTATTTTCTCCGCATTACGCTTAGAGAGTAGTTTATGTGAGTCCACATGGATTAATTATTAATATGCTTGTGACAGGCTGTTGTGGGAGGCTGCGAGGGGAATGTATTACTAATGATTTAATACTGTTTGAATACTATCCACCCACTCACTGCTCACAGCAAAGACATGCAGCATCAAAACATTAAACTAACACATACGCATACATGATATTCTCCTGCAGGTTCAGAAGAGCCATCATAGGGATGATCCGATGTCAAACTAGGCAGCGAATCACCATCAATACCCAGGTTCCCATGACGACCTCCCAACAACCTCTGACCCAGTGAGGTGAAACCGCATCACCCTCACATCGTATTAACATACCCGGGCGTTAAAACTATGTATGGACGATTGCTAAGATGACATAACATGGATCACTGTCAGTGTTTCTTTCTATTGTAGCCATTGTGTTTTATTCTGTTGAGTGACCTAATGCACTGTGGTGTTTACTGTGTAAATTCCACTTGCTGTGCCTTTGTAGTCTTTGTGTTCCAGATACTTCAATAACAAACAGACATTGACACTCTGTGTGTATGGACTGCATTATTCAGTTTGCTTGACGGGATCATACAGTATTCTGTGTTTGGAAAAGGCCATCACTCCTTATTCTCTCATATTCTCTGCTCATGTGGCCAGCTTGACATAGCTCCCTCACAAACACAAGAAGGTTTACTGGACAGGTAAAACTTCATTCTGATTTTGTGTCATTTAATGTATTCTCGTTGTATCTTTAAATTCAACCAGAACGTTGGTGGTAAACGATCTCTGTGAGCTAACTAACTAAACAAATAAACACGTTTACAAATGCCCTGTGACTCACCAACTAACATCGTGTGATTTGCAGACATAAAACATACCTATTAAAGAAATACACAAACGAATTTCTATTACATCATGCTACAGAAACAAATACATCATTTGCCAAAAAAATATCCTATCAAGAAAAATATTAATGGCCTTCTGGTAATCTGTCTACTACTCAGGATTTTCTCGCTGATGACCTAAGTAATTCACCATTTTCAACAGCAGGTGGCGCTATACTTCCATTTAAACGTGCCAGGAGGTGTTTGTCAATGTTACATTTTGCTCTAGATGAAAGCCAGCCTAATTCTGTACGACAACAGCCGCAACGGCGTGTGACCATTACAGCCGCTTGGAAAATAAAGTTATGTTGCAATGAATTTGACGTATTTACTGTTTATGGGGCACAAATGAGACGAGAATTAGGTTGGGAGGATTATGGGGCAGGAGTCTCACTGATTGAACATAACCACAATTTCACTGCATTTTAGTGAAACTGGATCATACAAGTGTCAGTCCTTTTCGTTTGATGTTTTCAGACTTCCCTGATGGACGGATAGCTTTAGTTGTTGCCTGAGTAACTTCTACGTGCCGCTCAGTTAGCCATGCAGTTAAGATGGATTGGTGCTGGATTGGAACCGAACCAGAACCAAACCCCGAAACATTGTGCCAAAAGTGCTAAAACATGTTGTATTTGTTTCAGAGGCAGATTAGAAGTACGTTTTGTATTTGCAAAACAAAATGAATTCATTTTTTAATGGTGGTTTGTGTATTGTTAGCAAATTGCAGGGTAAAAAGACATTTTGTTTGTGTGTTGTCACCATGAAATTGAAAAGATGAAAAAGCTAAACCTGCACTCTTTTAATGCAAATAGCTGTAGATGATAATGCCTGGTAATAGTCTGTGGATGGCTAGTGCAAGACAAGTTTAATACTGTAGTTATTATACTGTGATGTATTGATATGACAAGGCTCTTCATTTGAATTGCATAGAAGAGAACTGGAAATAACTGCATGTTTAAGTTGAGTTACTTTTTGCTGTAGGTGAGATGTAAATGTTGCTAACATTTCAATAACAATGGAGAGTCAAACTGAGTTTTGTAGCAAATCTGGTATGGTCTTCATAAACTCTTCATGTGTTTTGTATGTAAAATCAAATAATGGCAGTGGTAGTGGCACAGTGTTTGCCTATGAAATCTAGTGGAGCCAAGAAGCACAAACAGGAAGTACTCAAATGAAGTACAAGTATTATTATTCTATTTTTCAGTTCATGTTTTGTTTGCAAATTGTTCAAGTTAATCTTGAAGTGCAGTTACTTGAAGACGGCACTTAACTGCAGTACTTGTAAATTTTACATTTCAGAACTTCTGACAGAATAACGTAAAATAAAGGTAATGATGCACAAAGTCATTTTAGTAAAAATGTATTCATTCAGCTCTCCATCTTCAGCACGTCAACACTCGCACATTTCCATTACTGCTTACAAATACAAATAAACATACACTGTGCGATGTGTGTACCACACACTGATGGTATGTGAGGAAACAAGGTGAGATCACTGCAAGTGCATCGTCCTATAATACAGGAGGGTCTCACTGTCAAGGCAGATGATGGGAGCCACAGTTCCTTCACTCATGAGCATTCCAACACCTGAGATTAAAGACATTTTTTTCACTTTAATGTAATATTTTAATTTGTGACTTGTTGAAAACAGAATTATTCAGATTTTCCTCATAAGTTAGAATTTTACAAAAATATAGCGAAGAATTTGTCATAAAAAATGTTAAAGTACAATGAGGAGAATCAATCCAAGAAAAATGGGCAGCAGATACCTTCCTACCCACATGATGGGAGAGCAGTGGAGAGTGTGTACATAGCATAATATATAAATAACTATCAGAGTTAATTTACAAATGTGTGATATTGGACAGCAGTAGAGCATTTCTACATTACTGATCTGGGTGCTTTTTAAAGACCCAAACCATACTTTGCCTTATGGACCGAAACTGGAATGCAGACTTTTGTGGACTACTGTAATTTGAAAACTGGGGCTTTGACTCTGAAGACCAGGTCATGTGTGCATTCTGCTACTGTGAAGTGCTTATTAGTAAGGATGTGGATTTGTTTTGATTTTGTTGATGCTGATTCAGATCAACAGCCCCCTGGTTTTGCCCTTCAAAAAAGAACACAAACTCAACCCAATAGCACCCCGTGTGTGCTGAACGGGAAAAGTCCATATGTATCCAGAGGGGTGGGGGGGGCTGCTCTCGCTCTGTACAGGTGCAGCGTGTCTGTATCCCTGCGGCGTTTTAGGCCTTTACGTTGCTCTTCAGCCACGCTGTAATCTCGTCTTCGTTCCTCCTGATCCACTCGATGTTGTTCCTCACTCTCTCCAGTGCCTGCTGCCGGGGCATCTCCCCTGCACCGGCGTTCGGTGTTTGCCTGAAGAAATGCTCCATCTACAAGGGCAGCATGGAGAGACGTGTTACAAAGAGCCTGAACATGAACTGTCAACCTCTGTTTGCTTTGACTCAAACAGTATTATCCCATTTTCAGCCATCATTAAGTAATAATTCCTACAACTTCCTTATCAATATGAATGAAGTTTGCGCAATGAGGAAAAAAAGTATTAAAATGTCCATAAAAACGTCTCTTAAACTTTGAAACTTTCAGACAGGCAGTAGTCATAGAAGTGGGTTAGGTCTCATGAGGTGTTTGAGAAGCTTCTCTGCATCTTTTTGATTGATTGTCCCTGCTGTGAAAACTTGTCACAATAAGTTTCAGTAATCCTCTGGAACAGCCAGTGTTCTCAGGCCTACTGGGGGTATTATTATACAAAAAAAGAAAAATGTGGAGGATTTCTCGAAGAAAAAAATAAGAACTTGAACTTGATCCAGCAAGAGAAACACAGGAAAACTTGCTCAATATTGAACTAATAAGCTAAAAATACCAGTATTCTGAATAATGAAAACCAAAGAAGGAGCAAATGGCACATAGGCTGGTACTGACCTTCCATAGCTGGAGCTCTGTGTGGTAGGTGGTGCTGATTTGGTTAAGTAGGCGACCAAGGTTCCTGTCATTGATGGTGTATCTGTTAAGAAGGAAGATTCACACTCGTGATCATACAGACATGAGTGTTTGAAGGAGCATTTGACTGTGGGTGAAAAAAAAGAAGTATTTTTTGAAATTCAGAAAATGCAAGAGGTCTTTTTCTTCGTTGATGTACAACGAATGTCAATGAATGACAGCATGTCTTCATACTACAATGTGTTCCCCTGTAGAATATCCATGTCATTTGGCATCCAGAATGATGGGTGAAATTACCAAGGAGCCAAGTGAATATTTTATCCCCCTCCTCCATCTGTGAGGTTAACCCATCCAAGTGTAACTTTGGATAAGAATCACCTGCTGGGATGAGCTTCAAACAAACTGAACTTGAGAGCATGCTGGGTTTTCACGGGAAAGTTCGATTCAAGTCGTGGGAACTTGAATCAAAGCTCAGAGACCTTGCAGACCGAGTGGCCCAGCGACTTGGGACATGGTCACGATAACAAGACGAATGAAGGCAGCTTTAAAATTCTGTTTATTTTGGAGTATGCTTGCTTGTTGCCACCTCTGCTTGTCATGTCGTGGACCTCGCTGCGCTCACCTGCCGACCAGGTAGTCCCAGTTGAGCGTGGTCCAGTCCCAGGCCATGCTCTGCCCCAGTGGGTTGTAGGACACGTACCGCACCACAGTGAACAGATCCTGACTCCTCACCACGCTCTCGTCTTTAGTGGCCTCCAGGAGCCTGTTGGACACATTAAAGCTTGTTTTCTCCACATAGTTGCTGTTTGTAATGATTTAAAGCTTAGGCGAGCAAAGTCCAAAAATGCCTGCTAAGCAGCTGGTTTGGAACAGCCCACGGAGAGAAAGCAGGGCCTTTCACCACCACACCACCCAGTCCAAAACATGATTTAAAACCATGGTTTATTACAACTTAGGTTTTACATCCAGAGCTCACCAGAGTAATCACTGAGAGTTTTTGTGATGTGAAGTGACAGCACCATAGAGACATCTTTTTTTCAGCGCACCGGCTGACCAAATCATAAATTTATGGTTATGACATTGTCAGAAGAAAGCCGACAATGTGATCGACTGCATCCACATTTCGAAAGGGTGACTCTTATCTTTGCTGACACCCAGTTGCCGTGTTTACAACCCGTGTGACCGCGTGTGTTTTTACAGCACTGTCACTGTCTTCCTTTTAATTTACCGACTCATTTCACAGAATTTATGGGTGATTAAAAGCGAAGCCAAACCCCCAAATCAAGTGTCCATTTACGATTGGCCATCTCTGGCACCTGATGATGCCGCTCTTACTGAAGCCCAACAGACATCATAGGAGACAAAAAACAGCTGAGTAGGTCTTTACCACGCGATGCCAGGCTTCACACACAATCGTGTCAAGATAAGATATGATGCGGACATTTATTGTGGTGTGTTTACTGGGAAAAGGCACACACTGATGCAGTGCGCGAGAAAAAAACCCCCAAAAGATACTGGGTCCAGGCCAAACCAAATATGTGATCTCATCACAGCCGGTGTTGTAATACAACCCGTGTTTGTGTATCAGCTCGACCGCTCCGTAAAAGATGTGCTTTAATTACTTGCTGAGGAGTGCCACGTTCTCCACAGATGCCAGTCCATACAGCAGCTTGTCCTTCTCCTGAGCCAGAGAAGTGTCTTTGTACATCTGGAACATTTTGTTCCACTTCTCCTCGGTGCCTTTCTTCATGCCGTAGCGATAGACCAGCAGCCTCAGGTTCACCGCTACACTGCTGCAGGTCAAAAGATCAAAACATGTTGATGTCATGTTACCAGATATTAAAAAAAAATAATAATTCAAATTCAAGAATAACATGGTTCATCAATCACTTCTAAAACCATACATCTTGCTGTCATACGATATACTTCATTGTCACGCTCAGGGACCCGGGGGTCTTAGATGTCTTCTGTGTTGGTTAGACACATGGATGACGGAAACACGTTATAATTAACCTGGAGGCTTGTTTCTTTAGAACACAACAAGGAAAACACAAATGATCGAGTGGGCCGCTGATACCTCACGGTTCCACTGATCCACTGGTCAAAAATGCGAGAGGCTTCAGCCAGAGCGTCTGGATCTCCCATCTGACACGAGATGCTGAGCACAGTCTCCCTCAGTAACCTGGCAGACACATCCAAGAGTCACGTGACAGAGTACAACTAACTGCACCTCACATTGATGGATTTTTTTCCCCACATATCTGAGATCAGTGAAATGCTGAAATCTTTCTCTGCTGTACCTCTGTGTCTGCGTCCCTACATCGTCCCATCCCAGTTGTGTTGAGATTGCTTTAACATGGTGACGGAACAGTGTCTGGGGAAAAGAAACAAAGACATGGTTCTTAATGTACAACAGGGAACTACAGAACCTTGCTGACCTTCTGTCTCTGTACAGGAACCAGACTGTACCATTACAAAATATGTGTTTCGAGTTATATTTGTAGCTTGGAAACAGAGTTTTTGTTTTGTTCCCTGTTTTAGATATAATTACTGTGGCTTTTTTTTTTTTTTGCTCAACCTTAAAGGCAGGTGCTATTATATAACTTGATACTAGCAGAGGGACTTGCAGACATTGCATGTTGTATTATCATCTGAAGTATACTGTAATATACTAAAGAGTGATTTTGGTGAACTGTTTTAACTTTCTCCAAGTTAGTAGGATCCCTGATCATTTTTTTTTCTTTTTTTTTAAACCTGGAGATGGGTTATGTAATGTAACAGCAGCCATGTTGTATTTGTAGTTGTTTTATTTAGTTATTAGTCAAGTTACATTTATCTTTGTACATGAGTTACGTTATCTTTTATATAAGTCTGTTCATAGTTTTGCAGTGCTTTTTCCACTACTTTTTTTTCTTTTTTTTTTTAGACTTTTTTGCACTTTTTCCTGTCTGGAGGGACGGTAAGGGGCCATGGCAACCAATCTTGTTGTGTACACAAAGGATCAGCTGTTAGTACTATGAAATTACAGCTGTGCTGAACCAGGAGAGACTTGATGTCCCCTAAGAGTTGCAGAGGAAAAGACGGGGGACCCGTGTCGGGATTCAACAATGTGCAAGGAGGAGATGGTACGGACCTGTCCTCCCGTCCATCATTATGGGAAATGTGAGATCTTGTGAATTTCCCTGCTTGTGGGACAATAAAGGAAATCTTATCTTATCTCTAACCGATAAGATGGACGAGTTAAAGGCACTGACCCGACACCTGAGAGAATGTCGGGAGTGCAGCATCATGCTGTTTACAGAGACATGGCTAAACATGTTGATCCTGGACGACTCTGGATGGATTTCATCTACAGCGAGTGGGCAGGAGAGCGGTAAAAAGAAAGGAGGAGTGCTGGCTGTGACTGTGCATGACATGTCAATGACTTGAGTCCATGTTATCCTACACTCAGCTGTGAGCAGACTACAGACGCAGCACCCACACTCCCTCTTCCTTATCACTGGACACTATGATCATGCCCCTTCTTCCTCTACTCTGCCCCAACAACAAGGGGGCACATAATTCGACACCCCTCCGTCCCGTGGGCAAATCAGACCACAACCTGGTTCATCCCCTGCTTATAAACTCCTTGTGCACAGGCGATCAGCTGTGGTTAAAGATGGTCTGAGGGGAATGAAGAGACTCTCAGAGACAGTTTTGAAATAACTGTGGGAGGAATTGTGGGATCCTCATGGGGACGACATCAGAACCTAACCACTGCATTACAGACTATATTAACTTTTGTGTGGGAAACACCGTACCCACAAAAACAGTATGGTGTTTTTACAACAACAAACCCTGGGTTAATTCAGACTTAAAGGCACCTCCTTCAAGAGAAAAAGAGCACTTTTAGATCAGGAAACAAGGAGGAGCTGAAGGCTCTTAAAGTTATTTAAATCAATACATGTTGCAATTCACTGACACTTTTGCACACCAACCACATCATAATGTGCGATACGATACAATACGCTACCATACGATACGATACGATACAAATTACTATATTCATTCCCAAAATTGATGAATTATAATAATGAATTTCCCTTCGGGGATACATAAAATAATTTGTATTCGCATTGCACATCATAATATCACTGACCTGATTCATGATTTATGTGAAAATGTTGCATAATAGGCATAAAAAGGTATTAGTGTTGATCTTGTCTGGTTAGTTGAATGTTAAGACTGTAGATGAACCTGATAAACTAAGAAGGACTTTTGCAGTTTCAACACTCTGAAGGATTAACGGGCCCCTGTATGGCCCCATACCTGAAACATTGGGTAGAGCTCAGTATTGGATGAGAGCATGTCCCGAACATAGCTGATAGAGGAGGCCACACGGTCCCAGACGATGTAGTCAGTCTCATTCGTCAGGTACTTGGTCAGGTTGAAGGCGTTACCATAGTCTATAATGTCTGCCCTGAACAGTGAAATGAAACATCATTTACATTAAATGGACATGATAGGCGACTTGATTGTTCGCACAGTGTGTTTACTGTAGGGCTGAAATCTTACCTCGCGAGTGCAAAAACATCATCAATGTAGCTTGTCCGATCAGCTGCGTCAAACTCCTGTTTGAACAGAGTCAAACATAGGATTAAGAGAACTGTGATGGTGAAATGAGACCAAAGCATTTCGGGCTCATAAAAGGTCATTTTGAGGACAAACTCGTGCTTGTTATGATGACTTGGAGTGAATGAGATCAGCCAGATCCAAATATTCACTCTGCTCGTTTTTCCATTCTGTCATTCCCGATCCAGCCACTTCCTTCTGCCCTGCAATAACCCCCTTCCCTTTTCACCACCTGACCTTCCCTGCCCAGTCATGCACCTGCTTCCCATTTCCTCTAATCAGCCCGGTAGTATAAACTGTTTAATGGTTCACTTCCACTAGCTTGTCCAGTTTGCATCTGGCCTGCATTGATTCCAGTTGCCTGATCCTGCCTGATTCCTGCTCTGATGCCCCCAGTCCGGTTAAGTTTGCCCTCTCTGACTGATCTCCTGGTTTTGACGACTTTTTTTAACGACTGAACCAGACAAAATGTGTAGTTTGCACATGTGCAGTATGCGTGCGCATCATTGAGGACAGCTTTACCGAGTGGTTGTGCTGTAGCTGCTCACTGATGGCGTCCCACATGTGGTTGTCATGGTTGACTCTGTAGAATCCAATGTGATCGTTGTTAACCTTCAGCAGGCCATCCTCTGCTGGTGTGTAGTTAGCGACAATGTGGTCTGAAACACAGTGTGGTAGTGACAATTAGCACTTTGGCTGGGGTCAGTTTCTGCTAGAAAATATAACACCTCTGTATTTATTAAGGAAAACATAAATATTTTTAAATCATATACACACACACACACAATTTTATTCTTTCTCTATATATCTGTCAGGTGTCATCTTTTTTCTCAACTTTACAGTGAGGACAGATTTGACATATCTCATTGGCTGGCTCAGAAGCAGTGTGCTGATCATGCTTTGATCATTTTGAATGTTTTAAAATGATAACACAATGACTTTCAAGCTGAGCAGAATACCTGTCGTGCTCTTGTCAAACATAGTCAACATAGTCTTGTCACTTTTCACAGACTGCCATTTGACTGGGATTGTCCACTTGTACCTGTAGCAAAAAACACATTAGTGCACATCAATGCATTTGGAAAACACATAAAACTTTTTACGTTGGATTCCTTAAAACTGCGCTTATTGTCTCTGCCTCATCTCTTTCTCTTTAGCTGCTAAATGTTTCTCTGTGTTCACCAGCTAGTCTCTAACTGTGTGTGTCTGCTGTTTGGTTGCTGAGCAGATGGTGTTTACAGTGGGTTTGTTGGGGCTTTTTCACAGCTGCCTGCTGCTGGACACAAGGCTGACTCAGGGTGAACCAATACAGTAAAGACAGGGGGCTATAAAACTAAAATAAATGAGTGAAAGATACTACAAAGCTCTATAGAGTTGAGCATATAAGTGCAGATTCAGGCATATTTCTCTTCGATCATCACTATAAGACCTCTCACATAAACAGTCATTTGACCCATTATTAAGAATATTCATTAGTGCAGCTTTCAAATCCTGAAAAATAGGACATGACATTACAAAGCCATCCTAATCCAGTTTAGACAGCTCTGAGGAGTTAGCATGTGACAGGCCATTTTATCTTCTTTGTATCACTCACCCTAGAGGTGAAGGAGGCTGGCTGGCATTGGCATTAGGGTCCAGGAGGAAACGTTTTTGGTTGAGCTTGGCTCCTGCCTCTGTGACAGACAGGTCCAGCACAGGATAACCCATCTGTTTGGTCCATGTGTCCATTACGTCTGCAACTGGCAACCCACTCACCTGGGCACAGACAGGAGAGGTTGACTACTGTTCAAAGTAATTCACAGGCTTGAGGCAAAATTTCAACATTTTGGTTAAACACCAAACCCTGTGTGTTTTCTGTGTGAGAGTGGAAATTGGACAGTCTGGACAGCCCAAACCCCACATGACCATATCTGACAACAGAGCCTATAGTTGGAGTGTTGTGCGGAGTGGATAAATACACTGTTCGATAGTTCCAGCTCATAATGCTACTAAATCCACAGAGTCATTTTATACCACTCTTTGTATAACGATTGAACCAGCAGGATACAACATGTTAATCAGTGAGAGGTGTATTGAACTTTGGACCGAGCCATGTTAGCGTTTTTTCACCAAACCTGATTCCAGCTCTGTACTTCACAAAGACATGACACCCATTTTCTCACCTCAGAAAGCAAAATAAGCATTTTCGTAAAAATAACTTTTCCGTTAATAATCAGGCCTCAACCTGGCCTTGCATAAGGACTGAGAATAAAACTGTTTGAGTATAATACGTACGCTGGCGAGAGATGCCCAGAAGTTGGCTGTTTTGGCGTTCATGAAGTAGTAGTCTTTCAAATATTTCTGGTGAAAGAAGAAAAACACTTTAATCAACATAAATCAAAACAGCTACATCCATTGGTAAATATTTGTTATGAAGCTGCGGCAGCATGACTCACTCGACAGCCGTCTCTGAAGCTGTCTTTACCCATCCAGTCCTCCAGCATCCTGAGAATGGACGCTCCCTGGATAAAGTTGGATCATTTTTAGCACAAATGGTTTTTCTTTTTTTTGCTTGATAAACAGTCTGTATCTGATTGAGGATGTAACTTCTATACTATTCTTCCAATGTTAAGGATCTCCTGAGACATAGATTGAAGCATTTGCTGTGGAGGTTTTCCAGTAATTGTACCTTGCTGTATGAGATGGCATCAAACACTGAGGTGATCTCCGCTGGGGTCGACACGTCCACAATGATTGGGTGAGAAGAGAGGAGGGCGTCATCCACCATGACGGGAAGCACGTCACTGATGATCATGATGTCTCGCTGTGTGCCACAGGAGGGCAAAAGGCAAGTTACAGGGTACTGTACAGTCCTCAAAATGACTGCTCTACAGTCAGTGGGACTGATAGTTACTGTAGGTACGTGTTTGTTGTGTCTTTGAAGGAGAACTCACCATGCCCCAGTCTGGTTCAGCTTTCTCTACACCGACATACTCAAAGAAACTGGCAAAGCCCTCATTAAGCCAGAGGTCATCCCACCAGTCCATAGTCACAATGTTCCCAAACCACTGGAAAAACACAATGAACAACAAAAATTTGCAATTTGCAATCTACAATCACATAGTGAGGTACAGACCAGTGCCCTAACTTCTATTTCTTCTACTTTTTCCAGTTTTCTGTAAAGTCCATTGATTAGTCATTATCATCAGCATGTATCATACAAAACAAAACTGGGATCATTGTTTTAGTTTTAACAAAATATAACTGTACACAGAAATTTACAACAGAAATAAATATGGCTATAAAACCAAAGCACAACAATATTACAACTCTCTCTGAGAGTCTCTTCACCAAATATTACATGAGTCACCAGAAGCTAGACAAACCCAATGTAGCCAGATGCAAATAAAGCATAGTGTCCTGGAGAAGACTATTCATTTGAACTATTAAAACAAACCATCACTTAAGCAGCACTTAATTAGAGAATTAGTATTTGTGCTAGAGAAAGAGAGAGGTCCATTTGTTTGTATAATTTCATTAATAATAGTATCACAACTTGATTTCCAGCAGGGCCCCTAAGGGACCCAAACAGTTCCCACAGTGCACCCCAGCATGTATATATAATATTTCACTTTGTACTGTAAAGGTTTATTGATCAGCACATGTAAGACGATTGCCTCATAAAAGCTTTCCAACCACAGGACTGTTTGTACACCATCATCTTCAGCATGAATTACTTCTGATCCCTCTTTCCCGTACCTCTGAACAGTTCATAAAACTTTATTGACTACCTCGTGGCTTCTTATCTCCCATCAGAGTAAAACAGTTGATATCATCAAAAGAATGTTACCAGATTGTGTACCATAAAAAGCTTGAACAATAGCACATAAAGGATTTTAAACATTTACAATTCTGAACCCTGAGCTCTTTCTGATGTGATTGTCAGTAACAGATTTTTCCGTCCACGTGAGAAATGACAATCAAAGCCATGGCTTTGCTAAATACCTGGTGTTGGACAAGATTCAGTTATTGAGGCCTTTTCAAACAATGCCTCATCAACAACCATTTCATCTGCAAGGTGAAAGGTAGCTGGTGGTATAAAACTGCTGTTGCGGCAAAGTTCTCTCACCAAATTGTTTGCCTTATCACTTGACAATCCGTTTATCTGACCTGCACAATTCAATTGCTGTATGTAGTGTCGATTATCTTGCGCGTATCTTCATTCTTCATATGCTGATGACAATCTGCTTTATGTTGGGAAGCCTTCTTAGTTTCTACCTCTCCTTTATGACTGCATACGTTCTGAGCTGTTTACAAGGATATCAATGACCAAAAAAGTAACCTCTGAATTTCAAAGTAAGTTGGCATATCTCTCTCTATCTAATGCTCCAGATGTATGCAAGAAAGTGAAATGTCCTGCATGTTAGTCACTGATAAGTAAGTAGATGGTGGTACCTGGTGAACCAGCTCATGAGCGATGACACTGGCCACTCGCTGCTTGTTGTAGGAGGACGACTGGTTCTCATCATACAGCAAGTTGGTCTCTCGGTAGGTGATGAGGCCCCAGTTCTCCATGGCACCAGTACCAAAATCAGGGATGGCTATCTTATCTGGATCAAAAACATAGTTAGTCCAATGAAGTAACCATTCATCAATAGTTGTCATTGTATTACTGCCTTATTAATTCTTGTGAGACAGTGAGATTTTATTTTGACAACTACTTGCAATGTTGCTATTAGCGCTGGAATGGGCATTCTTCAAGCCCAGAGAACTCCCAATGTAATTAGATTATATTTTAAAGATTGTTTTAGGCAAGCACTTGATCTTTCCTCTTGCCTAGTGCCACCAATGGAATGACTTTCCCTCTTTTACACAAAACAGATAAAAATCCACTGAAGGAATTATCATGAAGTTTACTGAACATATGGGAACATGCGCCCAGGGAATAAAATTGCCTTGCAAGAAATTTTATATTTGTATGTAGCTAGTAGCAGATTATGTATCTCACTGTGATCACCAAGTGGAACATAAAAGAATACATTCAATGTAAATACTGTAAATCAGACATGCTCAACATTGCACATTACATTACAGTAGTATGTAGCTCATAGGCTTTGGTTAGTGTGCCAGTTAATCAGGAGTAATGAGAGGTTGCTATGATGACGTAAGAGTTTGTCTAAACATACCGAGTTTTGCGATGGAGTATGTCATGTTGAAATATTCCTCAAAGTAGTCAAAGATAACCTTAGTTGTGTTGGCTGCGTACTCAGCGGTTGCTAACTGAGTTGGCTGGGCATAGATTCTCAACTGTCAAGGCAGAGACACACAAAATACACAAGAGGGAGCATGCATTAGTATGGTTCCAACAGTATACATGTGATCATGTAAGTTCATTTAAAATCTTCTCATCAATGCTTGTTGTAAAGGTAAACTCACAGGAATTCCCCTAGCAGAGGTCCTTTCCAGATATTTGAACTGGTGCACAGCAAAACATACCAAATAGGTACTCATTCGAACAGACTCTTTGAAGGAGGTCTTTACTTTATTGCCAGGCAGTGTTTGTGGGGTGCCCTGGTGAGACAGAGGAAAAGGTTAATGGGTTAATGCGGATGTCACTCAGACTATGGAGATGGGTGGATCCCCTGGCCCAAAAACAGAGGCACAAGATTGATGCCCCTGCTTTTAGTATTCGAAGTGTTCACTCCAAGCCTGGCTTCCTCTTTCTTTGTTTTTTTCTCTCCTTGAGCATGGGAAAGTTTGAGAAATGATGCTCCTTCCTCGTACAGAGTACTATTCTCCAGTCCAGCCGGATTGTGAACAGATGTACAGGCAAAGTAACTACATTTTGAGGACTTACATATGTCTAGTTTCATAGATGAACCACCAGTTAGATTTCTGCTTTACTGTTTGTATTTTCAAACGGTGTGTTAAGGAAAGGATGGAGGGTGAGGAATAACTGATGAGTCTGCTCACACTCAGCCACACACACACACACACACACACATACACACAGTTGGTGTGTATGTTGCTAGCTAGTTACAGCTAATATCTGTCATGATGGAGCGCAGGCGCGGGCCGAGTAGACGGGCCACAAAAACATTCCAGTGGTGAAATTTGTGAGAATAAGTCAAATGAGAATGTATTTTTCACTGATAAAATGAAGCTAACCACTGCTGTGAGCATGCACAAAACGTCCAATTTTAAAATGACACAGCATCTATGTATTTATGTTTCGTAAATAGTGCTGAATGGAGTCCTACCTCTTGCGGCATGTTTGAAAGAGCTCCATAGTTTTCATCATGAGTGATGGAGATTTTATAGGTGGCCTTCTTGTTGGGTTCATCAAAGCAGGGAAAGGACTTGCGGGCATCAGTTGGCTCATGATCAGTCGCAGCAATCTTTCTGTTGATCAAATGAAGGACAGATTATTGCAGGAAGTGTTTGAAAACAGGTGCTTTTCATCATTTTCCCAAAGAATTCAACCCCCAAAACTGTTTGTCATCCCTGACTGAGACCACCTCGTATTAGTTAGCAAACACTATGGACCCAACAGACTGAACCAAGGCAGTGTTTCTTATAAAAGTAAGGACCCTAAATCTAAAGTTTGTTCTGTCCAGAATCTGTCCTTTCAGTAACAGAGTAACACTTATTCCCCAAAAACTTGAATGCGTCTTGAAACTATGTCCATGAAATCCACATCCCTGCTGTCCATCAGCATGGATGAGGTAGTGTATTCAGCCAGTGAAATAATGACTGTTTGGAATACACAGGAATGAGGGGTATTATGTTTCTGGATTCGTTTGAAAAGTTTCTGTGTATATTTTGGTCATTTTTTCTGCTGTCTAAACATGCGTCACAGTTGCAATACATTGTAAGTGACATGTATCCAAGCTGAGCCCAGCTGCTCTCCATGAGGGAGCATGGTGCAAACAGACACCTACTGCTGAAGAGTGTTAGTTTCTCAAAAAATAGATTCTGAACAGAGTACCTCTTTGGCTAAATGATCATTGAGCATTAACTAAAAAACTGAGCCAAGATTACATTAATCAGTAACAGGAATATGTTACTACTTGATTAATTGATTAACTTCCACACCATGGTCCATTTCCAGTGTAGCTTCTCCCAGAGCTTCTAACTACTGTATAGCTCAGTCTTCGTCAGTAAATTGAGTTTGTTCATGGAGATGGATAATCCTTTGCATCTCCATGACAACTGAACAAAATCCATCCAGTGATGAAAACCATGCCATTCAGTTAGAGCTCCAGGGAAAGCCATTAAGTTGTCAACGTCAAAAATGAACCTTTAAGCTTTGACTTAAGTATTGTAGTGAAAAACTGGGCTCTCACTTTTTGGTTAGATGTGTTACGGAGATGTGTGGTCTCATGGGATATACATTATATATATATATATATATATATATATATTAATATGCTGACTGTTGTTCCAGCTGTTCCAACAAGTTTATACTGTAACCAGATTCATCTCCAACAGTGACCATAGAGTGACTCTGTGGTCTCTATGTGCACATATAACCATGACTGTAACTTCACAGATCACTGAGAAGTCTGTTTCAGGCACCCTGCCAGAAGTATTGACTGACTTCCAAAAGCCCCTCTGATGAGAGAAACTTTAACCTGATTTTGGATTTTGATAAAACTATATCTGAGTTTTTGTTTTAACCTCATTTTAATCAAGCAAAGTGGAGAGAGAGAGAGAGAGGGAGAGAGAGAGAGAGAGAGAGAGAGAGAGAAGAATGAAAGAGAGGCAGTTCAAGATCATGAATCGCAAGATTTTAAGATTATTCCGGTTAAACTGCTTGTCCACGATCTGAAATCTTCCTGGCACTACTAATACAAACAATTGAAACACATTAGATGATCTGTAGCAGCTTTGTCGTTAATCTTCTCTAGCCTTACAGCATAAATACAAAGCCATACAACAACATACGTTGACTCCCCAAAATCTTATTTCACATAGGAGCGTGCCAATTTTCCAATCTTAATTTATGTAAATTATGTAAAGGAGATTCAGTATCCGATGGTGCATCCAGAAAAATTGCAAAATGGTTATCCAGTCACAAACAGTACAATTTACTTTTCTGGAGAACTGGAGAATCAGTATAATGTATAATATGCAGTAAAGATTTGGTTTCCCAATTGCCCTCCGTTATGTTGATCTCTGAAAAACTGTAGTTTGCTTCCCCTTTAAATGGAACATATGTGCTCATACAGCTTCCTTTATACAGTACTTTCCGAGAAACTGTTGCTGTTCCCTGGAAACCACAGTCTTTTCAAACTGCTTGTTGAATGTATTTTCCAAGATGTTTTTATGGGGTAAGTACATGAAGAGCAATCCTTTAAAGAATTACAAGTGAAGCAGCTAACTGACACATATTTCTACCAAACCCATCCATGAAGCAATTTTTATATATTGAATTACAAGGACAAGCATAAAGAAGTTCTAGACAGGTGCAAGGCCAAAAAATAGAACAGAAATTAATTATGTAAGTGACATGGAAATCTTAATGCTCCTTCATTCACATCTCTTCCTCTCTCTTTCTGCTTCTTCATTATCAGCTAACTGTTGGCATTTACTCTTTCAATTAAACCAACCAGGTTCTGCCTCAAGCTCTATTTTTTTGTTTGTTTGTTTGTTTTTATTTGCAGCAGGCGCAAATCAATGAAACAAAACAGAAACACATGACGGCACATACACACACACATAGGCCTACATACATCCGCCACAAGAACTCAACCAAACCAACAAACGAAAACGAGTCACACACACCACACAAAATACTAACCCTAACCCCATCCCACAGATCCTTCTCCAACTATCATAACATTCTTAATATTTCAGATGAATACATAAAAATACAAAATAATTAATTAAAAATAAGGTTAAATCATATCTCGAGCTACATCCAGTGCCTCCTTCCTAGCTTTAAGCACACACTGACCTGCTCCGTTCACCTAAGCAACTGAGAACTCCAGAGATAACATTTCTAGTAACAAGTAATTGATGGATAGAAAGTAAGTGTGGTGGTTGCCACCTAACTGCTAACATCTTTTTAGCTACTGTACATGAGGATAGC
>JBCAUF010000042.1:25340642-25363607 GCA_038406115.1 Haemulon aurolineatum
AAAAAAGTGACATTTATAGAGTCAAATTAGACTCAATAAAATGAAAAACAGTGTTAACACATGACTGGATCACAGCAATAGAAATGAAAACTTTGAAAATAAGAAGTTGAAGTTGAAGAAGCAGGCTCTACTTAAAAACAGCCCTGCACACAGCTTCATTTATGTAGTGCTAATGCTGAACAAACATTGTATGCAGCCATTGCACAAACCCCTGACATGTTTTTTTCTGTCACGCTTATCCCGATGATGCTGTGTCTCATGATCTCAGGTGTGCGAGAAGGAGAAGCTGCTGAGCGAGCGCAACCAGCTGAAGGTCTGCATGTCCGAGCTGTGGCAGAACCTCTCCTTTCTCTCCCAGCAAGTGTGCCGGGAGGTGCAGGGCTCCCAGCCGCCCGTCTCCGCCAGCATCGACCTCACGTCCAACCCGCCATCGCCTTCCTCCGACGAGGACTCATCCCAGCCCAGGTCGCCGGCGTCGCAGCGCAGCGACGCCGCCTGCCTGTCCGACGTGGGGCCCAGTCAGAGGGGACAGGAGAGCCGGCAGCCTGGGGTGGAGGTGTCAGTTCTGGGGCAGGAGAACCCAGATTGTCCACTGGTGCTTGGATCCACTGAGGAAGTATGTAGCCCCACTGTAACAGTGGATTTCTGTCAGGAAATGACTGAGAAATGCACAACGGAGGAACAGAAGAGACAGGCCTGTACTTAGAGTCTGCTCACACTTTGGTCTACAACACACTCATACTTGTCTATACCTTGATATTTAAAGTATTTTTTTTCTTTTTTTGTAATGGATGACACAAACGTTGTCTTATCAGCAATACTGTTCAACAGGTATTTTATGGACTGGTGATAAAACAAAAGCACTGGCAGCTCTCTCTCTCTTTCTCTCTCATTTCTTTCACTGTCTCATCCAAACCTTTTCTTCCTGTCGGCTTCCCTCCCTCTCTTGTGCATCACGGGAGGTTAAACTCAGGAATTCCTCAGAATGTTCAGTAATGTCCCTGTTAACATGTGCATACACTTTACTGTACAGTCCTGTCAGATCTTGACAATTACTTATGATGGGAGTAACTCATATTTGAACTAACTCAAAGGCAGTTTTCATTGTCAGCATCTGAGATGTTCAGATGGTCATCAATCTCATATCTGTGTGTTATTGTAAGCACAGAGCAGTCACAGGACGTGATTAGCCTAGCTTAGCATAAATACTGGAAGCAGGGGGAAGCAAACAAATCTAAGGCACTTGCGCACATGTATCTGGTATCTTTAACTCATGCGTGAACAGGCATGTAATAATTTGTTGTTTTTGAGGGCTGGAACTTCAAGTTTTTCCCAACAAAGAAGGGTTAATGTATCCACCCAGCACTCAAGCTTCCAGATACAGTTGGACCATGTTCTCGTTTGGGTCTCAAACCTGGCATCCCCACTGTTAGCCTTGTAGTCATACCTTTAACTAACTTACATTAGCTGCTTTCGTTGTGTTTAGTGTTTAGAGTGGTTGGCTCCAAACTTGGAATTAGTGGTAATATTGGATTTTATTTTTAGTACAAAGTAGATGTAACATCCAGCCAAGGTGGCTTCGCCTCCTGTACCTTTATGATGTTCACTCTACTGTGGTTCTGAAATGTGGGTTGATATCCATCTGCTCACCTTACTCTAAGAAGGGGAATATGTTTATTCCCAAAATGTTGAACTGATCCTTTAAATTATTCAACTTATGGTACAACATCAAACAGTTTACCTTTTGTCATATGACTCAGCATCTGCAGTGATCCAGTAATTGTCGAGTGAGATAGGACTTTAAAGTAAAATGTTACCAAAGGTGTGTATTTTTAAAAACGTTACATTAGATGAAATGGTCAAATGAACTCTCATTATGCAAAGTTGCTTTTGTCGAGCTCCACTTTTACTTTGTATTGTACTCAGATGGACGTTTCTACACATTTCTCTTCTTCCCTTTTTTTCATATCTGTGCTAAGACACAGACCTACATTACAAAGTTGAAGCACTGCCCAGCTCCTCCAGGAAGTGATGCCTGGTGCTGAATGCGAGCAAAAGTGACGCTGGCACTTAAAACGAGTCCCACGCCAACCACTTTGTGTTCAAATAGATTAAAGGACCATACCAGTGTCAATTTACATGTCTGCCACCATTTTCCTAAGAATGCTGCAGTGTTTCCCAACAAATAGAGACCAATTGGTACCCTTTCTTCAAATCTAAATGGTTAATGACTGGTAGTGTAACCCTCTTTACCAAAACAAGGCTGTGTACTTGTAATATAATATTCAAATAATTTATTAGGAATAATGTATCCAATCAATTGATTTTCATAATAAACGTATTAAGTCTAGTATAGTCTAATCTAGTCATTTTCCAGTCATATATTTTAGCAGGTCTAGCAAACAAATTCCCCTGGAAATTCAATTCAAATTCAAAAGTGACTACTACAGTACATAATTCAAATTAATGACTGGATATTAACAACAGCCACTGTCTCAGAAGACATTCTCTGTTTTCATATAAGTACCAAAAGACATAAAGTGTCAGTCTACACATTCAAAATTTAGATTGTGAATAATTGAAATGAATATTAAAATAAGCCAATGTAAAGGATTTCTTATCTCAAGCAGCTCCCCCAGTTGAGTATGATATATTATTATAGATTAAAATGAATGGAAACCAATAGCTGCCTGGAAGGAACATTATATGTCATGCTTTGGAAAATGGATGGTTGGAGTGTAGTGTACATGACCCATGTGAGTTGGACGAAAACGTAAACACACTGGTGTGGTCATTTAAACAACAGCATAAACAAATCATAAGTGCTCTTTTTGACCCATTTATTTATTGTCTTATAAGTAGTAACAATCTAGTGTTTGTACTTATGGTGATCTTGTATTTAGCTGCACTGTTCTTGTATTGTATATAAGACAAATATCCCTACTAAATGTATTTGGTACAGTATGTTGGTGTGAGACACCTACATTTTCAGATTCACACATGTGGATTTGTTCAAACACTAAGCAAAATGTACTTGCAAATCAGTATCCCTAATAGTGTACGGTATGAAGTTCAAAGCTCCAAACAAACACACAGACACACACGCATTATTGATTTAGGGAGATGCCAAATTCATCTGCTGTTGAAAAGTCGATGCCGGGGCACGTGGCAGGGGTGAGTGCTGCTGCTGTCTGCCGTGTTGCTGCCCGGTGCTCCGCTGCTGCCCCACCAGCCTCACAGCGGGGCGTGTCCATGGCAGTTGCACTCAGCACAGGAAGGTCAAACTCCCATTTGAAACCACAAGTTGCAATATTTCAAAGAAGGGGCTGCTGTGTCCCTGTGTGATTCTGTCAATGTAAAAATATTAGCTTTGAAAAGAAGTGGAATATTTGAATTCTAAAATTAAACGAACACGGCAGCCTTTAACAGACCACAGTGAGTAAAGAAGTAAAATCTGCTCATGTTATTGATGGGATAGAAAACGGATGCTCCCCACAGTATGACCACAGGTTTACCTGTTAGCCCACGATAATCTCATCAGAATGTACTAAATGCTCAGAGTACACTGAAGAACACAGCTCAGCTGGTTTTCATAGACTTTAATTCCTTAATGTGAACGTGTTAATTTATTTATTTGGACTCTTGTTGTTGGGGGGTTGGGGTTGGGTGTAGAGGAAATTGCATAGATGTAAAATGTAGGTCACTACCCTTTCTTAGAATTGATTTGTTAATGATTGTGTATTTTTTTTTATTGTTGACAATTTCATGAATAATAAGTCTTCATTTACAAGTCACACATGTACTTAAGTTGTAATATTTTAACTTAAAAGGGTGTGAGTATGTTTACAATTTTGTGTATTACCTGTTCTTTTTGTTTTGTAAAGATATAACTGATACGTTGGAATTAATTTGAATAGAAAAGCTGAAGTTTTTGTTTGTTTGTTTTTTTAAATTTACATAAGTTCAAAGTGTTGATGAATTCGTGAGAAAAACGCATCTGACAAGTGCAGCTACAATTTCTTGCCTTAGAGGTTGCAGAGGCCAAACTATCCAGTGAGGGAACAAAGGATTTGATTGAAAGGACACTGCGGCTTTTAGAAACTGTGTTGCAGCATTAAATGTGGACGTGACCCCTGCTGTACCTGTTTGACACAAAGCCTCAAGAGGGAAAGTATGACTTTATAATTTATATCCATAAAGCTCCCTTTGGTGACAAATAGTAAAATCATCATCTTCCCAAAGTGATGCAAAGTGTTCAATATTATACAGACATAATACTTAGCATAACCATGAAATATTTACACAGATTTTTAAAACATTCTCAAAATTAATTTTTAAATAAAACTTTTGGGATGAAAAAAGATCACCTGTTATAAATTGTTATGAAAAGAGATAACATTTCATAATAATCAGTTAAGTTTTTAAAAAAAGTCATTGTATTTTACAATTTCATGGCTATGTTAACTATTTTGTGTGTATTTTTTTCAAGTGATATTTTTCTTACATGACATCTTATTTACTAATTCAATATTGACCGCTGTGGGTCATCCTTTGGGAAAGCCAAATGTTTGTTTAAGTGCCACCAAGAAATATACCAGAGCAGAAGACCAACAGCTAACTTTTAGCTGATGTAATTCATCAGCTGCATTTCGGTAAGTGAGCTCAAGAAAATTGCGGGACGATCCACTTGAGTAAATATCCAAATGAGGCTTAAAATCATTTTGTAGCATTTAATAATCCATCCTACATAAAAACATGCACAAAAAATGTCAATACTGATATCAAAACATTAATTTCTTTATGTTTTCTGCAATGTTTATGCTTTTACGTTTTGCAGAGCATACACTCACACAGATGACTAAATGCCATGAAATTATTCTGTGCCTCACTCTCCTAATCCTAAAATGCAAACAAAAATTGTTGGTTTAATGGAACCTGCAGAAAAAAGTCAAATATTTACAGTTGGTCATGCTGCATTTTGCCGAATAACAACTCTGAGGACTCAGGGTACAACATGGTCACTACACACAATTGTATGCCTGTATGTGTGGAACACGATTAGAGCACAAATTGTTGGATTTTGAAGAATAGTCACATTTAAATACAAAGTCAGGTGTTTGAGAAAAGGACTGAACAAATAGAGGAAATTATGACTCATTTCTCAAATTTCTGACATGAATCTCAGAGCTAAATGGCCCTAATCTGCTCCCATACACATACAACAGCATCTGCCATCAGTGTCTAGCGTATTAGTTGACTGGTTAGCATGGAACATCTGTAGCACCAGTGCAGTTTCAAACTCAAAATACCAATAATAGAATATAAAGGAACATTACAATGTTTTCTTTTTCCTTGTATTAGACCACTGACTGCGAATTCCATACACTTGCCAGCCATTCTTTAAAGCACTCTCTTATGTTCTGATGTGGTTTCACTTCGTTTCAGTATGGTACAAAAATGAACACGTGGAGACTTGAAACTAGCCTGAGTTATAATCCATCACATGCTTTTAATGTTGCCAGAGTTACATTATTGTTATGTGGTAATGCAAGCCAGAAAATTTGGATCAATCAGCACTTCAGACTGCATCACAATGCCACTACTAAAAGCTGTCCTGACTGTGACAGATTATCTAACATAGGCGAGTTTCGAGTCTCTGCAGGTTGATCATCAAACTTGACTGAAAGAAATGAAAAGCAATAGCTGCCTGTACGACATTCCAAAAATCAGCAGTAATGTGAGTACTGCAAAAATGGTATGGTCCTTTAATTACATTTTGGAAATGATGTGGTGAATGTCATATTGTGTTTCTAGCATTACTCTGGAGGTGATCCTTTGGCCATGTTGAAGGTTTGTTCAATAGTAGAAAGGAGTGTTCAATAGTAGACAGGAGGAAAACCTGTAGACTGGACCTCTGTGGTACATAACAGAGAACCACTGGATTTCACAGTATGCTGTCATATTAACAAAGTTAGGAATAAACTGCTACTCTGCATATTCAGTTGAACAGCTGTAACACTGGATATTTCCTCATAGAATGTTTGAGTTTCAGCTTCCCAACACCTCAGAATGCAGTGCCTCTCCAGGCACAACAGTTATTGTTTAAACCTTGAGCAGTGGCTATCAGGGAAGAGATGTCCCTCATGGAAGTTACCATTTTGGAATCAAATGCCTTCAGTCTGCAATTATAGTACATGGTGGCAGATTAAAGGAAGTACTTATTTAATCCAACTTGTTTACAGAATGCGGTAATCGGGGCCACTTGGATCTTAGATTCTGATTTTCAAGGTTTTTTAAGTTTAGTTAAACAGACTTTAAGCACTTATCTACCTGGATGATTCAGCATACCTCTTCTCATGGGTAAGGACTGTATGATAGACATGTAAACAGTTTCTGTGGCATTGTTTCCAACTTTTTACAGTGATTACTTCATTGTATTTGTAGATTATGGTGAGCCATTTTTTACGTGTTCTTTTTTCGAGTACCTGCAACATGACTGTTATATGCAGATTCAGCATTTTTGATTTCCTTTTTTATCTTTGAATGTCCAGATGACCTGTGTTTTGTTCAGATCTTTTTGTAAATATTGTGCAACATGTCATGTTTTGTTTATTTGATATGAAAAAGGTTTTAAAGGAAAAAACAGCATTTTGCCTCGGCAATCTTTCTTGAGAAATAAAACAAAAAGCATGAGAATTCTCTGGTGTGGTGTCGGTGTATGGTTCTCAATTAAATCTCTGTTGACAAAATGATTGTTGTTTTGTTAAGAAGCATTTAATCTGAATATAATATAAAGTATCATAATTTCTCATGAAATGACTGTATATAAATGACTATACACAGACACAGATACACATATTCTAACTAAGTCTTTGACTTAGAAAAAGTATTTTAAGTTTGTAAAGTCCATGCTATAGAAGCAAAGCAATCCTCTGAGGTGTTTGCTCCATTATCCATTGTGTTGTTTCTGCACAATCTTAAAAATTCAGCCAACACATGGAAAGATGTTTTTAAAAAGATACAATCCTTTCTTGTTAATACCAACATGTAGGCATTGTAAGGTGCTTCAAATCCAAAACATACTGGGCTTTGGCACTGAGTCCACTGCCTCACGGCTGACTGACTGGTTTTGGCGCCATGTGACTTGAGTGGTCGATCAATGTTGATGGCTGGATCATTGATACAGTTCCTCCCCTGCTTGTGACCCAACTGAGCTGTGGAACACAGCTCCTATGGCCATGATGTTAGCCTTGTCTCTTCACTTTTTCATGATAGAGGAGATATCCAGAAACATGCTCTGAAAAAGACAAGAAGACAACTTTGACTGTAGCTGCTGCTGGACATAAAACACACATCATATTCCTGAAATTCAGTAAAGTAAGCTGATTTTAGTGTACATCCAATAACATTGCTGAAAGGTACAATTTGAAAGAAACAGTTTGTTGTTGAGTGTCATTCCAAGTCTCATTCCCCAGCTGTTGACCACAGAACCCGACCCAAAGCATCGATATTCATCGACCTGGGAAACCCAGCGTGTCAGTATTTCAAGAACTTGGAATGAGACTCAGCAATCAATACAATCAATCAAATACTCCTACTATTCTTCAAGAGCTCCTAAAGGAACATTTTCACAAGAAAAGGAATAGAAGAAAAACACAATGGGCAGATATACACAGTTTTCTGTCTTGATGGTTTTCGCATGCTATCATTAGTTCATTTGTTGTATTACTGTTGATGAGGTAGCACTATAATGATTTTTTATCATTTATAAAAATGTAAAAATATAAAACAAATTATAAAATCTATGGAGCCCTACAAGACTCAAATTTGTAACATCATTAATTAATGGATTTCTTTTTACACAATATAAAACGAGGAGTTTTATAATTATTTTAACATGTTAAAGGGAGGTTCAAGATAAAACACCATGAATCCATGTTAATCAGTTTGCTGCCTTTCAAACATATGTTAAAGGGATGTCACAGTTTTGTTTAGTGGTATGTTCAGTTAATTTGATTCACAATAATTTGAGAACAAGAATGATTATTTACTGAAATGATTAATCAGCGAGTAACACTTCCACTCTGTTACTAAGTGTGCAATTAGTTAGAATCTATACAATTCAAACCGAATCTGATTGCGCATACATATATATATATATATATATATATGAATTAATTAATTCCTGTATATATATATACATATATATATATTTACAGGAATTCATTCATGTTTGAATGTCATTTGTTTAGAAACCTAAATATGTGATTTTTATATTAACATGCGTTTATTTTTCACATGAGGTCACCATATTTGTAGATATTTTATCTTTCTATCTGACCTCATCCAAGAAGTATTACAAATGCCCCATTTTTAGATATGGTTTTGGGTATTTTGGCGAAATTAATGTCAAGTTGACTTAATCGAGTAAATATTACTTGCCATTGACATTCTTCGACCTCCAGCAGGCGGCATCATGGGCATATCTCCCTGCAGGGAGCCCAGTTCATCTGACTCCTCTGAGGTATGTAAGGAAGGGCTTGTGGAGCGACTGATGGAGGACAAGCTCTCAGATGGTGGCCTAATCATGAAGCTTGTCTTCCTGGGGTTGGGGATGACAACCCCGCTCCCCATCGACTCCCTTCGCTCATCATCGTCTAGGTCTCTGATAGCACTGGGCCTTAAGCTGCTGGCCGATAGGAGAGCTTCCAAATGGCTGGGGTGAGGGTATTCTCCCACATGAGGATCCTCATGGTGGCTTGATGTACTTCCCTCTGTATTGGACACAGCAGAAGCCCAGGCTGGATGGTGGTCCACCATGGCTGTGTGGACGTCTGGATCTTCATGGGTTTGGGGGACTTGGATTACATAGTTCTGGCCAGACCTGGGTGGCATCCTTGGTTGAGGGCAGATATAGCTGGTCTGAGTGTGTCCCAGAGGGGCCAAGCTGTTGTGTCTTGGTGCGTCCTGGTTGGCTTTGAGCCCAGTGTTGTAATGAGGAGGCTTCATGTCCACCTCTGGGATCACTTTGAAGGTCTGAGTCAAAGGACCATTGTGAGGTGATGCATTACTCATTACACAGAGGTGTGGAAAAGATGCCTTCTTCTTGGACTTGAAAATCAAACTGTCATCTTCTGTGTACCTCTCTCCATAGAGGGTCTGTTTGATTTTCCTGATGCCCAGGTGGGATATTTCCAGAATGTTGAGAAAAAGTGACACACCGGCGATGGCAATCATGAAGACCATGAAGATGGTCTTTTCTGTGGGCCTGGAGATGTAACAGTCTACACTGTTGGGGCAAGGCAGCCTCTCACACTTATAAAGTGGCTGCAGTTGGATACCATAGAGTACATACTGGCCCAGGATGAAGCAAACTTCCACCATAGAGCGTGTAAGGATATGGATGATGTAGGTTCTCAACAGAGAGCCTCTGAGAGGAGCCTTCTTCACCCTCCTCTGCTCGTCCAGCCTCCTCAGCTCCCTCTCCACACGCTTATGTTCATCTAACGCCAACTCAGTCTCGTCCAGCTCTTCCTTCAACTGGGCTCGTCTGCGGTGGCGCTCCTTCTCCAGCGATCGGATGCAGTAGAGTGCGTGGCCCATGTAGACCAGTGAGGGCGCAGAGACAAAGATGACCTGCAGGACCCAGAAGCGAATGAGCGAGATGGGGAAGGCACGATCATAACAGACAGCTTTGCAGCCTGGCTGGTCAGTGTTGCAGACAAACTCGGACTGCTCGTCATCCCATACATCCTCAGCAGCCGCACCCAAGATCAACATGCGGAAGATGAAGAGTATGGTAAGCCAGATCTTGCCCACGATGGTGGAATGAATGTGGACCTCTTCTAGGATGCTGCCCAGCAGGTTCCAGTCACCCATGGTCAGCTTCTCACCACTTCAATGCCACATGTCCTCAAACTGTTGAGACAGAGCACGGACACAACAAATTCACTGAAAATACATTCGATGAGGCAAGAAACGAAAGCTTTCAGACAATCAGACAGGTTGCAAACAAGGTCACAGTTTAGCCAGTTTAGCCAGTTTAGCTACTGTTTCCTTGGGAGGTAAAACCAAAAGTTGGCACAGCAGTGATTTCACTAATAATACCTAATTTCACTGGAAAACATACAAGGGTGCACAGCTACTGTATGTTGAACAAGAACGTTAAGTTGTAGGCTGTGTATGTTTGGGTTGAATAACTTATAATATCTTAGTTCATCTTTCAATACTTTCTGACCTCTCTTCACTCCTTGGCTCTCAGTAATGACTGCTTCCAACTGAAGATATAAATCTTTAAAAACATCTCACATATTTTTAGTTTTTCTCAAATTCTTGGTAATTGCCCAAAAAAGCTGGAGGAAATGGTGCCTTATTTCTTACTATTTTCAGAGGTGGATCAATCCACATTTGGTGCTCTAGTACATTTCCAACAGCAAGACTGTTCATGAGAGTGAGTCAAAATAAACTACAGTGTGTTAAAAGTAGAAGAAGATACTTACACACAGTACATGTTTGCAGGATACTATCATCGTTAGTTTGAATGTGCACATGGGATTTTTTGACAAGAAAAAAAATTTGAATATCACCTGGATTATTACATGTACACTTGAACACAACAGCTATTTTAAGAATTCAATTAGATAAATACTGGACCAATCAACATACTGAGAGGAGTGTTTACAAATTGATGTAAGGCCCCTCATAACTTTCAAACATCACAAACAGCTAACTCAAAGAAAGGTTCCAGATATAGAAATCAAACTCATTTACATCACTAGTTGCAGAGCAATGTAAGAGCTGCTTTGTTTTTCCATTTTTAAAAATACAGCAACCACTTGCATTCCAGCAAATGGTGTGCTCATCCAATCAGCCGTGGCAGGGTAAATGATGATGTCTGAGTGAAGGAGACAACTGTCAATCATGTGTTCTGCAGTCTACATAAAAACAGGCCCTGTATATGTCTGGTTGAGAGGAAGAGAGACATATGGTCTGACTCTGTGATACAACTGAATTACAACAAAGTTAAAGTGATTTTACATATACATACAAATACTGCCTTGAGCTGGAAGAAATAGACTCTGAAGATTCATCAGATGAGAAAGTGAGATACTCATGTTTTTTGGTTTAACAGTTTGATTTGAATGAAGGGCTTAAATGATACCCCTCTTATGCTACCATAGCTCCAGCATCTGTTTGATTATGTAATCTGGAGTGTATCTTGAGACATCAACAACCTGGGGTTCAGAGACACTTGGCTCCAGTGATTTTATTCTATCACTGATGTTTAGACCACATTTGTTTTTTTTAAGAGGGCTTTGAAACCTCAACCACAATGTTTCATCATGTGATCGAGACATTGGTGATCCAGTCATATCAATGAACCTTATTGTGCAGTCAGCATCTTTTCAAATGTGTCTTTGCCATAACTAATACCTCAGTTTTGGTGTGTTCAGCAGACAACCCATACTGATACAGAGACACTCACATGCAAAATAACTCTGAGCTGCACAGCACCATAGAAATAACATGCAAATTCAATGTTATGGTGGATTTTCCCTTTTATGAATATGCAAATAAAATGGTTTTCTGTTAGGTGGTTAGAAATTAATCTGGGACTGGTTGGTTGGGAATCAACCATTTCAGCAGCACTTACATATCACTGGTATGGGTTCCCTCTTTGCCTCCTGATGTACTTCATCATGTTTATATGAGCGTCCCAGGAATTGACTGTGTCTGTATGGCTACCCCATGGAGGTGTTTGGTGGTCCTCTTGTGCCAGTCCAAAACTCTGGTCCACATCCCTCTGCTGTCCTGTGTCTTTGTCTCCCTGTATGTCTTTGTGTGCTGTGGCTGCCTGTGTGTTGGGAGTGCTCTCCCGTGTTACATGCTGGGTTCACAGGATGTAAGCATCGATCACCTCTCGACGGGACAATGCCCTCCACCCACCCCTCCCCTCTCCCACGCCAGCAGTGCCAAACTCCAACCAGTGCCATCAATATCCCCCTCTCTGACAGAGAGAGATGATATTTTTTCTGGCTGGTCTCTCACATAGGGCCTGCTTTAGGTGCCCTCAACGTAAAGATGGAACTGAGCCACCAAGGGACACTTAACATTTAACGCCTATTGTATCTAATGTGGATGATGTATTTTAATGCATTATTCCACCTGCAGTCCTGCACACGGCTGTTAATTTGGGATGCGGGGGTCATGAATGTCAAGTCATGTACATGCATGCATGACTGCCTGGCATCCCTGCTGTGTAAATCCAATCCAACAAAGAATGTGCAGGGGACACTGTCAAAGTCTTCCCACACGAACATCGCGGACTCTGGGATTATCATTTGGATTTTGGATTTTGCACATGTCAATATTTTTCATATTAGACGATGGTCAAATGACTACATAAAATGTACAAGATGTATTGATTAACCCACAGAGAATTATGACCAACTCTGAATTTGCCCTTAGCTCATCTGAGCTTTATAGAGTCTCCTCTTACTGTTTTGACTGAGTCTCACAGCTCTCATCACCCTTGTTTGCATCAGCAGCTACGCTACCTGCTCAGCACCAAACAGAGAAACATTTGGACGCTAGCGAAAGAGAATGAACACTGCCCTTAGATTCATCAGGTGGACACAATCATGGTTCTGAATGAATGCTGAGTATTCCAAGTGTATGCAGTAAAAGAGCTATTGTTTGCTAATACATTAACCATGATAATTTCATTTGTTTATGTTGTGTTTGCAGCTTGTAAGGTTCACCTACAACAGCTTTAAAATTATGGAAATAAATTGATACTCATACCCAAATCCCCCTAAATAAAAACTTTAAAACTATACTGTTACACTACAAAAATTCAAAATGCAGTATTCTGGCCTGAATTCACATCTTTGGGTGAAGTGTTTCTTCACAAGAGTAGTTAAAGAGATTGTTAATAACAGTTTTGGTGAGTGCAGCTTAAAGAAATACACTGTGGCATTCACATGAGGAAATCTTTTTACAGTTGGAGTTTTATTTCTCGTGTAATTCTTGTGAATGTCTTCAGAATTTTCTGCAGTACATGCTGTCGTTCAGTTGTGTATGGTTTCAGCAGTTCATGTAGTTTAGATCAGAATGTGCTGCTATATGTCAAAAAAACATGACATGACAGAGGAATGAGTTTTCAACTCTGACACCATCCTGCTCGGGGAGGCCCGCAGACCACCACCCCACCACCCTTAGTGCACAGAGTAAAGCAATAGTGCATATTACTGGCTTGATCTGAGAGCCCTGGTGCTTGGCTGCATAAAATGACCAGCTGTGCCTGGAGGGCCTTTAATTAGGTTTCCATCGCGCTTTGACAGAGTCAATGAAACATTGATTTGATTTTCCCTTCAGAAGCTGTGGCTGCGGTCGCTGAGGCCAAATGTCAGATGTCACACCAGGATCATTGGGTTACACAACCAGCGGCCGCTTCATCAGGAGCTCCGGCCAATGGCTTGACAGACAGCTGAGTAGCAAGGGCGGGACTTCGTCTGTTCGTTTGTTGACACCAGACCTTATCTCACCCACATGTTGGTCTTGATATCCTTGTTTGGGCTTTCTATCAATGTAGTAACCCAACTAACCAAGCAACTAATGGTGGAATATCACAATGTACATTTACTCAAATTCTGTTCTTTCATTTTTTAGGTTGTTCTTTACTGGACTATCAACTTTTGATGCTACTTTTCACATGTATTTCAATAATTCAGAGGGTAAATGTAATTTTACCATTCCACATTTGTTTATCAGATCGTTTCTACTTTGCAAATTTGTGTTTAATAAAAAACATTAATAATTTACAATCATCTTGATCCAATAACTGTAATACACTAGTAATACAAAGTCATGTTGCCTTTATTGACAGTGGACAGTTTAAAGAGACAGCAAACAGGGTGAGAGACAGGGGAATGACTTGTGACTGATGTTCCCTGCCAGAATTGAACCATGGGTGTTATGTGGTGCGCGCCTCATACATTAGGCTGCTGGGGCCCCCACCATAGTAAATTGAGCAGATAAGAGTTCATTCTGACTGTGAACAAACTGTTTTTGTTGTCATGTCATTTTGTCCTGGTCAGCAAAGAGAAGTGTGCGGAAAGTTCTGAAAAAGTGGACTTCGTATAGAAAATTGTGACATTGCAAAACAAAAGCAACCATAATGACATAATATACACCGAAATAAAAATCCTCCTCTTTACTGACTTTAGAACCGTATGCACTTCACTGCACTTTTTTACAATAAACAGTAACAAACTGTTTTTGACAAGCCGCCCTTCATAATATTTTTGTTCATCTATCAAATGCATGTACAGTATGTATTATTTCTTCCATGTATGTATTTATTTGTCTGTTGGGTTGTCTTACATTTTAAATATATGGTTTGATTTGACCTTGGATTTAAGATTGATTACAGATTGATTTTCACAATTCAATTCATTTTCTGATTTACACACATTTTTCAGCACTGGTTAGACTATCGGGTACCAAGTGTGATATACCAATTTTTTCAGAATATACCACACAAAGACCATGTGGTCAAACTTAAATAATGTAAAACTTAATAACAATATATTTTGTTCTTTGAACTGTGCTGTATGTGCACTAGCACACTAGAGATGAAAAGAAATTTTAGGAGAATCATTGATCCTACCTTTGACTTTTTTTAAATGAAATTCAAAGCCAATCTTGATCGATTTGCAATTTATTTAATTGTAACACTCCTGCTTTTTATACCGCCATTTCACATTTTTCTTGTTTTCTTGAGTTTGTCAACAATCAATCAAAGTGAAACTCCTTGAAACTCAAAGTCTTAATCACTGGCAGGGTGTCTCAGCTCTCTGCCTGCTCATTGGTCTTCAGCCTCTGGAGCTCCTCCTCCAGCATGCTTATTCGCTGCTGCAGCTCCTTCCTGTCCTGCTGGGCCCTGAGCGCCGTCTGCTGCTCTACCTCCAAGATCTTTCTCTCGTACCAGTGCTCCAACTGCGTTGACACCGTCTCAAAGAACCGCTGAGTCACCTGACAGAAAGGAGGCAACACACTTTAAGTGGAAATTTAAAGAAGTTTCTGATTTTTCCTCAAAGGAAACAAAACTCTGAAAGGAACAGTTCAACATTTGTGGGGAGTGATGTGCTGGAAAGATTTCAACTTTCTAAAGTCGTCACAGTGAGGCTGTGAGGTTTGGTTCCACTTTGTCTATAAAGAGACCACAGAGCACACTGACTGATGTCTGGCAACCTGCCCTACAGCCCAAGAGTCTACACAGAAGTGCAGGGCAGAAGGATAAACTGTTGTTTGTTAAGTAAAAGTTCTAATACATATCTCCACTAAAACTAACATTCCATTTCCATTTCTTTCTGTGTTAAGATTAAACACAAACAGAACGTGTTAATCAGGTTTATAGATATTGCTCAAATGTCTTTCTTTACATTGGACAGAGCCCGGCTAGCTGCTTCCCCCTGGTTCTAGTCTGCATGCTACGCTATGTGCAAATCTGGAATGAGGAGGTAATTAGCTTAGCTTATCATATAAGCCAGCTATATCTCCTGCTCCATGCGCAGACATGAGACTGTTATTGATCTAGTCTAGTCATCTCACTCTCTGAGACAAAGGGAACAACAGTTCCTCTCAAAATGTTGAACTGTTCCTTTAATGGAACCGTAAGTTCTTGTGAAAAGTCTTATTTTCATAGTATTGACGTCAAGAAAGATGATCAGACAGGTTGTAAACACATCAACAGTTTGAATATTTGAAATAAGATAATCTGTACAAACTGAAGGTGAACACAACACACCCTGAAATGTGATGGGTGTTTGCAACAGGATACTTGGCAGATACAACTTATGACAAAAAGACAAAAACAAGACTCATGTTGGAATAAAATGGAATTATCCTATAAGGCATGAAAAGCATGATAATGGAGCATGATATGTTGCACGTTTCCAGTCCAAGCTCACCTCCTTAGCGTGCAGGTTGTTCCTCTCCTGACTGAATGTGGGCTCAGCGGGCCGGTCGATGAAAAACTCCAGTGTCCTAGTGCTCTCTGTGTGTATCCCTGCACTCCTGCAGGCGCTCATCAGCTCTCCAAAGTGCTTCCTATATTGTCTGTCATAGCTTTGCTCCTGATGTTGGAGCAGTCTGGGTCCCTGGTTGCTGATGCTGGACTGGCTGCTGCTGCTTGACAAACCCTCGGCACACACAGGCACCATTGCTGCTATGGAACTGTCCTGCAGATCCATGGACTGCCACACGGGGTCAGCAGAACCCAGGAGGGGCCCTGAGGTGGCTTTAGCAGGCAGAGGAAATAGGGCTGTGTTCTCATAGTCATCTGTTAGGAGAGGTGTCAACAAAAAATGAATAGAGGAGCTGTTCAGTAAATAACCAATATACATATGACAGACATTCAGAGGAATCACTCAGGTAAAGACTTTATGAGTTAAGCTTTATTATTTTATTTTATTTTCTATTATATTTATTTCCAAGTTCAAGAATAAACATCCACGCTTAATTTCAAACACCGAATGAAAATTAAATGTAGTTCCTTATTCTGCCTCATTTTCATGTCAATTCATGCAGAACTGTATCTCCATAAACAACCAACTGTCACAGCCAACTACATTTTGATGTAACAATACAATCAATCAATCAATTTTTCTGCTAAAGTTGTGCCCTTCCCTCACTGTTAGATATTTCAGTTGGATCCAATGTCATGTCTCTGCTGTGAAACCCTGCCTTGATGCTTAGTTTAATGTCCCAGCTTACTGTGACATGCTGTTGCAGTGATAACAGCCATAAATCATTTCTGAACACCCTTGTAGAAGCTGTTCTCGGACGTACCTGGTGACCTGTCCACCTTCATCTCAAAGTACGTCCTGCTCGACAGCTGCTCTTGCTCTGGGCCTCCCAGACTGTGTGGGGATTTAGGCGGCAGGATGTTGACGTAGGTGGCCAATGACGTGCTGCTGTCTCCGGACACCACAGACAGCAAGGGGAGTGACTCCAGGTCAGCGTCTGCCACAGACTGTTCCACAGACGGGGATGGGAGGAGCTTGTAGTACTGGGCTTTGGCTGGTGTGTGGACGTCCACATCCTTCAGCTGGGACATGCACCACCTCTTCAGCTCATGGCTGACTGCAGCCTGCTTGAGAAAAGAACAAGAGCTGTTCTGAATAAGACCTAAACAGCCAGTATTTCTCACTTAGATTTGTGTTGTAGGCCCACGACACAATGACCGTCTTTATCATAATTATGTATGAAAGTTAACAGGTTATTTATGCAGTTATGAAGGTTACACATACTCAAAATAAGATCTGTGTCAGCTGTAAGTGGTTACTGATACCTGTGTCATCAGGGTCTCCTCTCTTCCCTGGGCAATTCTCTGCTCGGTCCTGTA
The DNA here is from genome assembly GCA_038406115.1 of Haemulon aurolineatum. Classification (NCBI taxonomy): domain Eukaryota; kingdom Metazoa; phylum Chordata; class Actinopteri; order Lutjaniformes; family Haemulidae; genus Haemulon; species Haemulon aurolineatum. The sequence goes on from JBCAUF010000042.1 coordinate 25,358,053, forward strand.
AATAATGTTCTTTGTCTCTGCCGCTGCTCTCTCCTGATTCAGCAGGTCCAACACTTTAATCTGCACAAGCCAAAGTGTAAAAAAAAACAGAATCAAGCAACTATTGAACAATTTTGGAATGTTCTGGCATGTCTAATTTTTACTTCAAAAGAAATTAAAAAACAGCTTTTCCAAGACATAAATATGTTATGATGTTTAAATCATAATTACAGAGAGAGGGCAAAGTAAAATTTGGCGTTTTTTTCCCCCTCTGTTGTGTGAATTTTTGATACAGACATAGGGTATAGACATGGATTTCATATGCTAAAATGTTTTGGAAAAAACAATCAAAAACAAAATAAAGGCAGCCAAGAGTTTAAGTCAAGGAAACAATGCTGGTATAAAGTGAGCCACAGCAGACCTGGTGTCTGTTTCTGCGGTCCATTTTGCTCAGCCTGCTGTTGACCTGGTCCTGGATGTTCAGGATGTGCAGCCTCAGCTCCTCCTGAGTGACCTTCAGCTGGTCCTCCAGCTTCTTGAGCTGGGGCTTACAGTGGCATCCGTTGGCTGGCGACTGATGAGAAAGCTCACAGGTAACTGTACAGTCAACAAAGATTGTGCAAGTTCTGCTTTCTCTCAGTTTATGGAACCTTCTGGTTAATAAATTAAGCTATCATAACCACTGCTTAACAAATAAATATGTGTAGTTACAAACAAAACAAAGCAAATGTATTAGTAACCTGTCTAATGTTGCCATCCTTGTCACGGTACAGTGTGTAAAGCTGATAGGTTTTTCCATTCTGTGCAGATTTATCTCCACAATCGTCGTAGAGCAGCTCTTTCTTAACATGGAAGTCATTCCTGCCTTTTCTCAGATCATCTTCAATCCAAGTCTGAAAAAGAACAACAGGTTGGAAACTGTAGTTGGAGTTGATCATTGATTCATTCATTCTGCTTGGTTCTTCCCTGTCACTAACTCTCTCTGCATTTCAGACCCAGCCCCCTGCCCTCCTGTAACCCCTTGCCTGCCAGTTTCTCCACCTGTCCAGGTCCCACTGGATCCCACCTGCATCATAAAGATGCCTGGAGAATCAGCTCTTCGCTAATACAGAAAAGTTTGAGTTTCACATCTCCAAGATTTTTGTTTTGGATTTTTCTGGGCTGCGTGGTGGCCTTCAACAGCATCCAGATGGAGCCAGCCAAGGTTAAAGCTGTTCTCCGCTGACACTGAAAGGCACTAAAGAGGTTCCTGTATCCATCAACTTTTACAGGAAGTTCACCCGAAGCTATAGGTGGAAAACTCCCTCAAAATCATGTTGCACTGACGGACTGACAGTGAGGGACCATTGATTCAGTGAAGAATGAATCATTCCTGCTTATTAAACATATGAATTACATTTTCATACAGAATGTCACATGAGAACATCCACTGTGTGCTAGCTGAGCAGCAGGTATCTTTGTTGAGAGCGTACCTGCTCCTTGACTCTCCTCCTGTGGTGACGGCTGTGGGGGCTGCTGATGGTGGCCGGGGTGTTGTGGTAGTGCCCCTGCTGCCTATGTTGCTGGTGAGAATCCTCCTTCATGGCAGTTCTGCTCTCCACGGGTTCACTACTGGTGGTCTCCTCCACCACAGAACTGCTGTCCTGCTCAGCAGATAGACAGGGGGTTTAGTGGGAAATCAACTCAATTGTTGCTTAACTCAATTGTGAGAATTCTCTCAATAGCTCATGAGGTCCGTCCTCTTACTTCCACATGATGTAAAGAATTATAGTTTGAGATATTTTCTCACTTTGTTTGGTAGAATGTCTACTCTGGTGACCGACTGGGTCCTGCGCTCAGCTGTCAGTCTTTCTCTTCGTTTCCTTATTGTTCTTCCGCGCATGAAGCGATGCACCTGAAGATAATTATGAAATCTGCTGAGGTTACATTATCCAAAGAATGTTGGTGTGACACTGGATAACCAGCTGTCCAATCACTGGCAGCAGTGCTGTAAGAACCTGCAAGTGCAAATCACTTTGCTATTCCCTCATTTTGGGAGGGGGCAGAGTTACTCAACAAGCTCACAACTGTTTCCTGTCCTTGCTCCTTGTTAAGAGTGTGAATACCACGTTTTACTTATTACTACAAATACAACAAAAAGATGTTTGCTAATACTATTGAAAACTGTTATTATGATAAGATACAAATCACATTATTGACACTGTACACCTCAATGTTTTGGTTTAAAACAACTCTCAAATAAAAAAAAAGAGCTACTAAACTCTGTGTTATGTTTATGGTGCAGATACCAACCTGAGGAGCTCTGGCTAGGAGAAGGGCCACATCTTTGTGGTTGTTATCTCTAGCCTTGTCCAGGGCTGTTTTACCTGCCTGGGAGTGAACATGAAAACATAAACTTGTTTATTACAGCATCACTTTGAGGTCAATGAGTGTCATAACATTCTGGCTGATCAGCGTGTGTGTTATGTACCACTTGTTCCTGGACTATGGTGAGCATTTGAAATTAGACTGTATTTGGTGATATCACGATAAGTCAATTGTCAGCCTGTTCAGACTGAGCATTCAACTTGTTCTTGGATGGTGGCATGGTAAGAACCTGAACTTACATAGTTTCTTATTGTCCCATCAGCCCCCGCTTCCAGTAAGAGCCGAACTGTCCTCTTATGGTTCAGAGCAGCAGCCACATGGAGAGCTGTGTCCCCTCTCTACGGGAAAACACACACACACGGTACAGTATGTGTGTTTACTTGGCTGCAGGTTCCATTCTGGGAACATTTTATTTCACCGCTCAATAATTTCCTAAGAATTTTCGACATAATCACAGAGGCGAGCAAACAATTCAACAAATACACTACAATGAAACACATCTCCAATAATACGTTAATAATAAATGACAATTTACTCTTTATATTAAATATATATTGAAACATATACCATATTTATATTTAATAAAACTGAACTCTTCTTACAAGGAAAACTAATACAGTGATGGAAAGTAAATACTCCAGTACTGCACTTCTGAGGTATTCGTACGTAAGTGCAGTACTGGAGTATTTACTTAAGTAGCTACTTTATACATCAGACTGAAATATTGTACTCTTTGCTGCACCACATCTATTTGATTCTTAAGCTACTTTGTTAACATCTTGTGCAATGAAAACACTGCAAAATTATTCTTCTTGTTACATTATTCCATTGTGATGTTTATTGCTATTGACAATAACTATGTTGCGTCTCGAGTAAGGGCTGTAAGGTTCCTTTCAGTATCAGACTGATAACTCTGACATACTGTACCTGGTTTCTCTCTGACACTGGGCACAGAGAGCTCAGCAGGATCTTCACCAGGGTCAGATTGTTGTAGCGAGCAGCCACATGCAAACAGGTGTCACCCATCTGCAACCAACACACAGCTCTTAGTTTCAATTTTCATTAAAGTGTCAAGTGCACTGTGAAACTCTTCCTCACTGTTCAGTGGTCAATGGCTCATGGTACTTCAGCTCAATGGTGTCATGGTGACACAGCGGAGAATCTACCACTTTTTGAGTCATTTGTTAGCCTTAGATGATAGCCTGGAGCATTGGTGGAGATGCTGGAGGGCTCACAATGTTTTTGGTGTCTGGTGTGGATCCTCCAAGCAGCAGGAGGCGGGCAGTCTGAGCGTGTGCATTCTGACAGGCCAAGTGGAGTGCTGTATTTCCTGCCTGGAAAAACATAATACAGTTACTACAGAGTAAATACAGTGGGCGGTAGGCAGGTTAAATTGTTGTTCTGATGTTACGTAAGAGTTTGGCAAGACAGCCCACTTCAGAAATGTGGGATGACGGCACAATGGAGACTGCTGTTTTACAACCAGACCCCAAAATATTTGTTATTGACCAAACACAACATAGCATGAAATGCCTTTGTGGCCTCCATCAGTCTAACAAAAGAATTAGAAATGTGACCTCATGTCCAAAATCTTCTGTGATTGGCGCAGTCTGGTAGTGGTTGAGTGCATACAATGGATACAAGTCTAACATGCAAACATCAGCACATACATCAGGCCCAACTTTACAACACTGACAGGTGAATTAACGTTAATCATCGTGTAACTATCCAGTGTTCCTGCTGGAAACCCTTGGGCCCTCCCATTCATGTGGATGGGCGTAGGGCCTAGATGGGGTGGATGTCAGTTTGGCACTTTCAACCTACCTAAATATTCTTGCATACCCAATGCCACCCAATCACAACCCCAATGGGTAGTCCCTGATGGCAGCTCGAAGAACATGATGAAGAGTCAAAGATGTTGTCCCAGACTCCAAAACCACCAGATCCCAATGCATGTACACTACAACAGTATACAATAGGAAAGTGGGCACAGTCTTGCTATCCTCTCATTTTCATATACAGTATGTTCTGTGATGCACTTTATAACTGCTGTTTTGAAAAGGAAGTAAGTTATCATCATAAGTAAGTTATCAGTTAGTATCATCCTACCTTGTTCCGAATGTGTACATCAGCTCTCGCCTTGACCAGCAGTTTGACACAATGAGAGAAACCATGCCAAGACACCTCATGGAGCGCAGTGTTGCCATCCTTAAACATATGGTGGACACATTATTGTCATTTTATCAACCACGCAAATTGAGATAATTAAATGGACTTTCCTGTAGATGTGTGAAAGAGTTGTGACAAGGACAGTTTGTCCACCACTCACTCTGTCCTGCAGGTCCACAGCACAGCCCCCCTGAATCAGAGCAGCCACGGCATCGCTGTTCCCCACCATGGCGGCACGGTGCAGGGCTGTCTGGTGGCCCCGGCCCTGGCATGGTGACGAAGGTACATGGACCAGTGCCTGCTCACTCATCACTGCTGACACACACACACACATTCATGCATATGGACCCATGCACCTGCAAAGTACATGTGTACATGCACATAAATAGATGACATCACAGATTCACAGGGTCACTTGTATGTCAGAGGTGTTGCTGGTAGTGAGAGAGCCACAAAAACTGTGCAGATCTCCTCAGCTCAACAGAGCTCTGTAGCCTCTTTAAGCTCATTGGTCTTGTTGCACAGGATGGAACACTGTACATTGTACAATTTCAAACCAAAAATGCCAGATTTCGCGTGTCTAACACCTCACTGGTATGTTGTTGCCTCACTCACTAAACACAACTGACCTGAATTCCCATACTGACTGTTCTACTCCTCATGTTAAGCATCTGACCCACATGACAAAGGATTCCATGCCAACGCATCCTATAGTATGTGAGCTCAGATTATCTTCGACGCAAAGGGTCAACCTTTAATCTTTGCTGCTGATTATGGACAGTCTTGAACACAATCCATGTGTAAATATAACAAAGGAACGCTCATCAGCACTCATCATTCACACTCACCCTTTTATCATACACTATATACTATTGCTTTGTATTTGTCTGCATAATGTGTTATTACACTGTACACTGCATGACAGATTTTTTTGAGTCCTTAAGAATGATTTCAAGTGATGGTGGTGTTCTCCCAACCTCTCATCCCGTTTAGCCATGATCAACACTTTGGTCCACTCAAGCAGCCAAGCAAAGTATATT
>JBCAUF010000042.1:25378511-25390753 GCA_038406115.1 Haemulon aurolineatum
TCGTGAGAAGAGACCACGTGACATGTATACAGGAAGCGAACTCGTCATTGGGGGTCTTGGTTTAACCGTCTTTGGCCGCTACAAAAATTTAGCTTCAAAGCTTGGCGCACTTCCTGGGGGCTTGATTGAACTAGGTAACATGTGCCTGTCTCCGGAGCCTCCACAGCAAATATGCAGAGCTGCTATTTTTGTTGGACGCTGGAGTCACAACACACCAATTCAACACAGAGCCGATTGTGCGGGACGGGAATTCGTGCGCAGAAACAAAACATCAGGTCAAGAGACCGGAGCGGACACGCAGCACAGCCGTTCCACAATGCACACGCATTCAGTGGAATTAATAGCTGCACTTTGTATGGTTAAAGAAGAGTGAAAAACCTGGAAGATCTAACTGCCGTCTGAGCGCCAATTAGAGCGTTAGAGCAGAGCGCCTTATCTGTTCCTACGCTCACCTCCTCTGGCGCTGCACATCTCGAGCACGTGCATGTGTGTGTAACATCAGCAAGAAAAAAACCCATCGTCAGTTGTCCTATCAATCACCGATACATGATCGGATTGTCAATCGGCACAACCCTATTCTGTTCATTGGGTGGCACTTTGTTCATGTCTCTCTTTTCTATTTCCATTTGGTTTATTCTGCTGGTCAAAGGAAGGCATTTGACTGTCAGAGTACATGGCTTATATAGAGGATAGCATTCTTCTGTCTATAACACTTTTTTTATAACAATGTTCAAAGACACTTTAAAAATGGGTCACACTTTTTGTTGCATTATGCCTGAATTATATTATAATATGAAATATAGTTATCCTAAACACTGTTCTGCTCACCTGACAGAGATCATAAATATAGAGGTAGGCTGTAAACCATTCAGCAATGACACACGTCATATTGAAACGACGTCGCTTTAAAATGATAGCTGCATGGATGCCTCAATTTTGTTAAATGCATGCTGCCTCGACTCCTCTCTCTTTGAGTCTCCTCCTTGCCTCCTTCGCTCACATCTCACGTGAGACGGAGGAGAGAAATCAAGGAGAGGAACCGAGGCACCTGAAATTAGTGAATTGAGATCTACCTTTGGGCCTGGACTACACGTATCTGGATATTTTTATAAGCAGATATTTTCTTCCTCGTTTTAAAAAAAAACTGTCCACACCACAGAAATATCTGTCCACACGAAGAGGCCAAACTGAATACGATTGCCTCTGAAACCAATTAGCAAAATGTAAAATACCACAGAAGACCTCGACCCGGTCTGACCCAAAACCGGCGTTTCTGGCGGATTTTAAACCGTGGACGCCTGGGGCTATCCAGTAATATTGGGCGCAGCAGACCCCTTTGCGTACCAGTGGAGTGCAGTTGATGCAACAACGTCCTGTTCGTGTGCAAAGGACAAATAGATAGCCCGGTAACTGTACGCCATTGTTGTTGTTGTTGACAACCGTTTCGCGCATGTGCGAAAAGCTTGTTGCTAGGCGCTTGACATCATTGTGTCAACACCAGATACGTTTAACCTTGCTACACGGATCCACTGAATCGGATTTTTTCCTATTTCTCCACTTTTTTAACTCTTTAAAAATATATCCGTTTATGTGGGTGAAATCACCGTGTTCATGTGGTTGAGAGGCCCAATTGGACAGAAAAATGTGCGTTTAGGAATATATCGTATTCGTGTAGTCCAGGCCCTAGTCACTGAAAGCTCCAGGTGTAGTGATGGTCCCCTTTGTCTCTGTCTCTGTTTTCAGAACTCGGGCATTGAGAAGGCCTTCTTGTTCGATGTGGTCAGCAAGATTTACATTGCCACAGACAGCAGTCCTGTTGACATGCAGACATATGAACTGTGTTGTGACATGATCGATGTGGTCATTGACATCTCCTGCATCTATGGGTAAGCCAATGGACACTCGACAAACCATAACATCACCAGCCAATCAACGAAACAATACAAGCTTCCTCAATGTTACAAAACTTTAAACATTGTTACAGCACCATCAGAAATAGTGATTTCCATTATGTCAAAACTATAAAATGTAAAATTCTTTCAAGAATTGATTGGTATTGGTTGCATTAGCTATTGAAAATTGTGTGATGCTGGGGTCTTTTTTGTCGCTGTTCATCATGCTTGCTAATGCCTATGCTACCAGCAGCTGCAGTATGTGTGAGAGGCACAGACTGGGGATACAGTCAGTTCAGCTATTTATACTTGGTGCAGCAGCTGACATGCAACAGACCTGGGAGTGGTGAGGGAGAGGTCACACAGGTCACCTGAAATGAACTCTCCGCAAATACAGCAGACACAGGACAAGGAGTTTTTACACACAATGGGTCTCATTCATGAAATTTGTGCGTAGATTTGCACACAACCTCTACGTGTGGTCAGCAGCATGTGTAGATTTTGTTCGTTGTCGGGAAAAAAGGGGGAAAAAAAGAATATTAAAACTGGCGTCTTTGTATGTCACTGCACTATAATAAACAAGTCAAGGCCAATCAATTCCTTCAGAATTTTTCTGAATTAATTTGAATGAAATGAGTCGTTAGTGTACCTGTCTGTTATTGACCTGCCTATCTGCTGGTACCCTGACTGTATTCTCACTTGGTGTAGTCCAATGAATGGATGTGTGGCCTTTACAATAGAGCCGATAGAAGTAGGTGTAATGTATCAGTTGCATATTTTCAAAATGGTGCCAATTCTATCTTAAACATCGTATGCAAACAAAAATCAATGCGATGATATATACTGTGCAGAAACATTCTGTGTAGAGTTCTTCTTGAAGACAAAAGCCTGCATGACATCATTTTGTAATGAAACTGCTTTCAGTTGCAGTAACTTCACCTGTCAGTATTCCTACTGAATGGACTTGTGCAAAATAGATCATCTTTCATTCCCAATTGAAGAACACAGACAAGATGACTTTTCATGCTGAAATAATGAATGTGACCCATTTGAAGGCCTTTGAAGATACATCAACTTGATAAGCCTCGATATCTGTCTGGGACACTTACTTTCTTTTGAATTAAGGGCCACTAGCTTTCATAGAATCCAAATATGATTCACAGCTTTGGGAGAGATGTACTTTAACAATTTTTTTGTCTTAAGCGCTACAGACACAACACTGAGGCCTGACCTGATTTTATAAATGTCCACAAAAGAGACAAACGATGGCAGCAAAATGTTTCCATCCATAATTTAAAGAATACAACATGTAAATCAGAAACTAACAAAGACATAATTCATATAATTCTGTAAGAAGTGAAAGGATAAGCGTAAAACACGTCGGAGCATTTAATCCATCTCTGAAGCTGAACACATCGGTCAACTTGGTAAAAGGTGTGTAAAATTATAGCCTTCCAGGCATGATCATATGGAATGACACTAAATGGTATGAGAAAAGTCACAAATATCAATCAACGTCAATGTGTTTACACTTCAATAGAAAGAAATATCAGAAAATGAAAAAAAGTGCCAACTTGTACTTACACAGGACATCAGGAGATCTGCTCACATGGATGAAATCACTGTCCTTGACAGGGTCAAGTGTGCCTGGTAATCCTGAATATGGCATATAATAGTAGTACAGAGCTGAATGTGACTTAAAGCCCAAAGCACACTCTCTGCACTCCTAGTCCCCCAGCAGATCCTCTGCAATCTGCTCTATATTCTCACTTCAATTATCACTCCAGCTGAGAGTATAATTAGGACCTAATGTAGACCTGTGCAATTCTGTGTGCCACAATTAAATTAGAATGTGCCCGAAAACACATACATATGCACTATATTTATGTTTATCTATGAGTGTAGAATCCACGTCCAGGCATGTCATATTTCAGGCCATCACTGTGAATATGTTGCACATAAATGACCAGCTGCACTCCAAAATTGTGCAGCTTTTTAGCCTTGGCAATAAATCACCAACACTCAGACAACTCTGGCTCTGTGTAAATCACTGCCTTGACAGTGCCGACTGCATTTTCCTCTCAGAACGTTCCTGACCTTTACCACCAGTCTCCTGGTGTCATTTCATTCGTTTTGGCTTCTTGCTTTCATTATTTAAAAGAAAGAAAGAAAGAAAAAGCTTCTTGCTGAAAATGACACATTCTGTCTGAGACTTGTCGTGGCCTTCATTAAGACCAAAGGTAAGTCTACAGATATGGCCTTACTTTGTTTTGAAATGAATGAATCTTCAGCACTTCAACGTTTCACATATGTTGCTTGGTTCATAACATAGTGATGCTCTGGCTGCGGGAAAAACAGGGATGAACTATGTAACAGACCTAACATCTAATTAAGAGTGCATGATTGTCATTATTTTATCAATGTGCAATATCAACTGTGTTCTCTCCCGAAAATATAATGACTAAATACATTTTTACATTCATTTCATAGATTTTGTTTATCATTTCACGAATTGCACAACAATGCAGGATATTCTTTTCACCCATATTGTACAACAAGCAGGACACAAAAATAACATGAATTTGCAGTATTTTGTGTCTCTTTCACATATTCCTCACCTGAAGAGGTGATCTCTGTAGCTGTGGCTCACTAAGGAAAGTCTTATTAATATATCTCTATAAAGTCAGGGCTGTGGGTCACAGAAGTCCAGATATCTGTACATCATGTCTTTTTGTGATAGACCACAGAGGAAGATGTGCCAACAGGAGACTGGTTCAGGGTGCAGTACGGGGATGTCGGGTTTTGGGATTCTGATAAATATACTGCTTTTGTGGAGTGTCGGCCAGTGTTGGACTGGAATATGAAATCGTGGGATTTACACAGCAAATTTTATAAGTGGTGTTATATGGTTCTTGTACATCAACAACACACCTAAACAATTTATGGCAAATTATTCATGCTGTGCATGCTGCACAATATAATTTGATGATGATCATATTTCCTATGAATTGTGTCCTGCTGCTGTGTATTTTTGTGTGACAAAGCTAATTGTGTTTGGCAAAGCACCTGGTAAGGCTGCTGTGTAGGATTAAACCCGGGTCTCCCTGGTGGGGGGTGTCTCTTCCAGTATTCTTTTTGTTATTGACTCAGGAGGAAATAATGTGTGTGGAAAGGTTTAAGCTTTTATAATTTCTATTATACAAAAAACAAAACAAAACAAATAGAGATGGCAAGAGGCAGGCAGGAAGAAGGGTGGCAGGGAGAAAAAGATGAGCACGAGGAGGATGACCACTGTGGAAACTAGTTTCAAGCAAGATTAAAGGTAGGCCTACTATAATTATTTTTTGTCAGTTCAGATTGGTAGATGTTATCAAATCTGTAGATATATGTATGTATCTGTTGATACATGTATTTACAATCAAGTGACGATGTTGGTGCTGCAATTTGATCATTGAAACATCTGTGGGCACCAAACACAGTTTGTGTCACTTTAGTTCCAACCAATTAGAACCAGCTGTGGAGCAATGTTACTGCCCAGTGTGGTTAGTGTGTAACCTCAGCATCCCGTGTCTCTCTGTTGCCCCAGTGCCATTCCAGAAGCAAGTGTTGTGACGGCCGTGATGTTTTACACAACAGCATCACCGTCTTGTGTGCATTAACAGTCATTGGAATCAGATCTAATCAAATCAAATTTTATTTGTATAGCCCAAATTCACAAAACACATTTACCATCCCTCTCACTGTATATGGCAGTTGTTCTCTGAGCTCCCAGACTTTGTTGTCTCTGACTTGCTGTTTTTTAAATCTCCCGATTGGGGGTTGCACACATAACACACATAACATGAGGTCAAACGCAGCATTCTTGTCCCATCGTGTCCGTTTGCAGGCTCACCCTTTTTTTTTTACACAGATGTGGATTCAGCTCTGTGACTACCAGTGCTGCTGGCTCAAAGGTGGAACAACAATGATCCCCATTCAGTATTTGTACATTTTATACATTCTTATATAGGACCAATGCAGCACTGGGAGTGCAGGAGCTCCTGATGTCCCAGCAGGTGTTGAAATGACACAAATGGAAGCAGAGAGGGCTAGAGTTGTTGTCATTTATTTTATGCTTTGATTTACTTGTTAGGCACGCTTAGGGTTAGTTAGTACCGTTTTGTTTGTTGTTTTGGGCATGGCTAAGCTCTGAAGCTGAATAAATGCTACATGGAAGTTGGACTCATTCTATGCAGTTGGCCTTTCTTGGGAGTGTGAAGGATGGGGAGACATGCATCTGTTATGTCTGGGAAACCCCTAGGCCAGGGACATAATACATGTACCAATGGATTTCGCTCCTTGTTGATAGAAGTCATGTGCTCATCATACTGTATGCTTAGATATAACATTCAAAAAAGATAGTCATAATCAACTCTTTCCAAGATCCCCATAAAATCTTCAACTCACTCCCCAACTCTTTCCCCAGCTTCAGCCTGCATGACAGTCTCACTGGCTCGCCAGTCTTATCTCTCGGAACAAGACTGCAGCTAAAAGCAGCATCGGACGATCCATCTTGATCAGTCCAAAGAAATCTCACTTATACTCTAACCTGTCATTATTTTAGTTTGGGCTTTTTTTTTTCGCACCATCAAAGGCAGATTTATTCGTCTCAAGGTTGATCCAAAAAAATAAAAAACATCCAAAGAACTCTCAGTTTTCCAGTTCCCGACTGATGGAGCTCAGTATACTAAAACTTACAAAAAAGGCAAGAAAATGAACAGAGCCAAGAGAATCAAGAGACCATTTTAATCACTTTGACAACGTATGCTTTGTGCTTTTGAAAAGAATACACGCTACATATAAATACATGCTTATTTGCACATTTGACCAAACATAAGTGGCCTAAATATAAACCCACTCCAAATACAAGCCATCCATTTATTCTTGTTCTGCCATTTATCTGGTGTGGACCCTGCTGGCGTCAGGCTAATGTGCCGAATATAATCACAGCGGGTGATGCTGGGTGACTTATTTCATGGACCTGCTCACACATTTGTAGGTACGTAACTGTGCAGTGATACATTTTGGAAAGTGACATTTGGGCAAAGTAAGATAGCTCAGACGATGATTCATATAAATATGTAACATTATGGCACATGATGCAAATACACGGAACTACTTTCTTCAGTAAATCACGCTGCTCAGCGGCCACGTCTGGAATGTAGTTCCTGCTTTGCATTTGCCTCGTTCATAGTGTCACAACTTGTCCACATGAGTGTTTTGGAGTTGTTGGATTGTGTAATTGATGAGTTTTGAGTGAAAGCTGGAAATACCATGGGCCTCCATAGGATGAGCTGAGCAGCTCGAGTCTCTGCCCCACCGATCTAAAAACAGCTTGCACTGACAATTAAAGTTAACAAACCTACCCGTAAGATAGGGATTATGGCAATGGCTGAATTTGCCAAAATGTTGAACTATCCCTTTAAAAAGCAACAAAGTGTCATTGACAAACACGCAAGCAAATGTGATGGAACCATCCAAATTCTAGAATGCCGTATGGTCACGATGCCTCCCCTGGGCCAGGTGATGCTTGTTTGACCCGTGTTTGCTGTTGAGATAATAAAGGGGTGTGTGTGTGTTTGTGTGTGATTCACCTTAGGCATCACAGCTGGGGGTTCTAACTGAACTAGGCCACATTTGGCCTGAAGTGAGTGAATATTTAACCCATCACAGCTGTGTCGGGGAATGTGTGGCCCAGGGCACAAACAGGACTCCTGTTAATTTCACATTTTGACCATGGCTAGAGGTGGATGCCAGATATCTGTGCACTATATTCTCCTTGAAAACCCGACCATAATTGTCTGCTTAAATAACTCTCAACAAGGTGTGCGCTCATCTGTGTCCTTGAATTGTTCAGCATTAACCAGTGTCCTAGCCTTGTAGGTATCAGTTGTACCTGCTCACATAAGTAAGCAGATTGCTGTACAGAGGGTTGCCATCATTATCATCACAAAACAGCTGGGATATTATCCTTAATTAGAGGCTTTAGTAAATGGAGTCTTTTTTTCACCTTGTTTAATGAATGAACTCCTCTCTTGTGAGAAACCTGGCATGTTATGCACTTGGACAGCTCCAATGGGACTGAAATATTCCTTGGCCAACAAACTGGGCCAAGTCTTTTGTCGGTGGAATGCAATAATTATTTCTTTTCTCTTTGAAACAATGACAAATGCACATTTCATTAAACCCACAATTACTGTGCATGCTTCTCCTCTTTGGCTGTCTCTAGCCTGTGGAACTCATGCAACTATTCTTAGCCCACATATGTCATCACGCCAACGGCCATGAAAACATGAGATTAAATATGAGAGCGCGTTTCATTCATTTAGATAATTACACTGAATCCATCTGTTGCGGAGAGATGCTTTTTATCATATTCCTACTGTATGACGATGATGATGTTGGTTCTGAGCAATGCCTTAGGTAAAGATATGGGAGATTAAAAATTAATAGGAACTCAGCATGGTATGGTCTGTTTGCCCTTGTGAATTGTGGATTGATGCCTGATGTGGAAAAATAATTCACCTTGAAACGATTACAGCTCTGCACAGCCACTTAAGACACTTATTGTGAAATTTTTCCCCAAACTGTTATCACAGGGTTCCAAAATCTCAGACTGTTTAAGCAGAACAAAGCACTCTGCTGAAAGTCTTAACATACAACTAAATACTTCAACTAAAATTGGCTCACAACGTCTTCCCTCAGTGTATGACGATTAGTCAACACCCACCACAAATGTGGCCCATTACATTATTAAAAGTAAAATGAATCCTTGAATCTCCTTTTCAGTGTGCTGATGGAGCACCTTTTATTTCTTTCTCGGCCACCAGTGTATGAATGTGTGTGTGAAAGGGGTGAATGTGACATGAGAGTACAGAGCTTTGAGTGGTCGCAAAGACTAGAAAGGCGCTGTATAAGTCAGTCCATTTACCATTTAACACAGAAGCAACAGTGATGAAAAACATGCTAGTCGACTCGACACTGTGCATCGCCACTTGACGATGTGAAAGTCCAGTGTAGTGGATTCTCACTGGCTCGCTGATTCTTTATACTTCCTTGGACTTGAATAGGAAAAAAAGATGCATGGAAACACGTTGCTCAGGAAAAGAACTACTTCATTGTGTGCCAGTATATGAGAAAATACGTCTCCATTTCGAGCTGAATATGAATCTCTGTTTGTGAACACACTATAATACTGATGCTGCATTCGAGTTCATCCCAAAGGTCTGCTGGCAGTGGATGGTAGTGGTGATGAGAACATTAATGTCCTTTCACCTGGATGTGTCTTGAATTATTTTTGACACGGTGTCTTGTTGAAAGTACACATCATCTCTGAGGAAGTACACGATGACCACAGGACCCCCCATACGATTGATTCACCCAAATTCTATTTTCTCTCCATTGTCTTCCCTTATGTCAACACAATGGAGGTTAATGGAATTTAGTCTTTGCCACTCAAAGCATTTAGAAATTACATTTTGAAATATTCAACACCAACACCTCTGTTTCACTATGTCTTCTAATGTAACCCTCATGTCATGTTACAGTGAGCCTTTGCATGTATATTGTAGAATGAAAGGCCCTGTGTGGTTCAAAAAGAAAAGGAAGCTGAAATATATAGACCAGAAAGACAAAATTTATATTCATCAGATGTAATGAAGATGCCCAACAATGTTTTTGTCTTTTATTTGTTGTCTTACTTTGTGAAAACAAAATAAATTACAAATGAAAACCAAGAAAGAGCAGCATGTTCTCTGTGTTCAGCTTCTCTCTGTGATTTGCTTTACATTTTGTTCAAATGATCAGACGCCTCTCTCCGTCTCTAAACCTTTCCTATCACTGCTTCCACTTTTCTCTCTGTCTCACCCCTTTCCACCTTCTCTCTACATCTCATCTCAGGGGACTGGTGTTTTTCTGAACAGCAAACCACTGTGCGCTTCGTCTGAAATTGTCCAAAACAAGAAGCTGTAATGGCACACTGAGGGGCAAATTCACAAAGACTGGATTGCAGACGCTGATGGCACCAAGACTTGTGCATCACTTGTAACCGTTTCGTCCGCCTGCTCTCAACGTCCGATAAAAGTCCACAAAAAATATTGCACCAATGGAGAAACTCCTGCAAGCGAATTCAGGCAGTCAACTTGAGCTGCAGTGCTATCCATGTGGTATACCTCATACTTCAATCATCAACCAAACACACCCACTCAATTTGCCAGTCTACTTAAACTGCAGAATTTCCCTTCTCTCCCTCTGCTTTGTCAATGACTCAGTGTCACTGCTGCCCTGCATCCATATTGTTGCCAGACCTTTCAGGCCCACCTCCACCCCAGAATCCACCTGCTGGCTGTGGGTAGGGAGATTCAGATATTTGCTCATCACTCCCTAATATCTCCACACAAACGCATCTGCAGGGAGTGATGAGGTTGGAGCTTATATGCCTGTCTCTAACTGTATTTGGCTGCCAAGTAAACATATCAAATGGGAGTTGACTGAAAATTATATTACAGAGCTAAAATAGCCATAAAGTTTCACCGCTGAATGAATTCTGTGAATTTGCCACTGAGAGTTTTCCTCAAACAACTGAAACTATCCCCTCTCTGTGTTAGAACCAAGGCCAGTTCTGTGTGTCAGAAACTGTATTATTTTTTACTCACTGGAGCTTAGCTAAGTGTGTTTTTTCTGTCTCATCTTCATCAGTTTGACCGACAGTGAAGGTGGTTTACCCTATGACAAGGAATCCATGGCCATTATCCACCTGAACAACACGACAGTCATGTACCTGAAGGAGGTCACCAAGTTCCTCGCCATGGTCTGTTTCCTCCGCAAGGAAAACTTTGAGAGGAAAGGTCAGTCTGTTTACTGTCAGGAGATTCATGTGCAATGAAATTATCCGCATGTTTCAACATTCACATTTGTGCCTCTGACGGGCCAGCAGAGCTTCAGGATGAATTTGAATGCAGCATCTGTATAATAGTGCGTCCACATACAGAGGTTCATACTCAGCTCGAAACGGAGAGGCATTTTAAATTATTTGGCCACGGACTTCAGTTATTCTTATTCCAGTTCATATGGTAGCTACTAGCAGCAATAGCAACAGGCTGTAACTGTGATAACAAAACCAGAATGGAATGAATACAAAAAAGTTTAGCTACACTACTAAGATGAATTATGGGAGAGATGGCAAACAACTACTAATTTTCGTTATTCCAAGGCCTTCAATAACCTAAATATATATTAGTGCACTGTAATTGAACTGAGGCTTTATTATTCTTTTTTTTTTTTTTACATTCGTTTGCTTTTTAAAATTTTCTTTACTTTAATTGATTTAGTGTTCACTTTCCTCACAGAGGCATTGTAGGTGACCTCTGTGGTTGAAAGATTCTATTCTCTGTCTCAGTTTGACAACCTAAATAACATCAATATAGATTATTTTACAGGGAGCACAATTCATGATGTCTGTGTATTTTCTCCTGCTGTTACACCGAGTGCTCTATAATAACTGAGCACGCAGGTCAGCTGCTGGTAGCTGCCCCGGAGCAGCGGGGGCTTCGGTGCCTCTCTGAAGGGTACTCACCACTGGCTGTTGATGGAGTGAAGGGCATTGCTCGTTCATCCTCCCACATTTTTATCCAGGCTTTGGGGCGTTTGAATCTGCAATTCTTCGGCCCCAGCTTGACTTGCTGACCTCCACAGCACCGGTTCACATGCAGTAGCCGTGATTATCTGCGTTGACCCCTCTCTCAGAACAGAAGATCAGAGTCGCTCGCTTGCTTGTATGACACGAGTTGCTGATTCTGATTCAAACCCCCAGTGATCGCACTACCGCAGGTCCAGAAGTAACATCCTTCGAGAGATATAAAACATAACACACACCTCTAAAACATGTCTGTGATCTCGTGTCTCACAGACTGCCAGATCCATCAGAGCTGCTCAGCAGGTGCGAGGCTACATCGCTTTGAAGCTCTGAATGTCTGCTGTTTACTGTCATTGCTGCGGTGATTATTTTTGACGTCTGTGGTTAGTTCGGCAGTCTGGTTAAGGAGCCTACTTTGAAGTGTGATACAGTTCTCTCAGTTCATATTAAGATGTCTGCAACAGTCTGCGTGATGCATGTTTACACCTGAAGCTCTTCATTAAGCTGCTGTTACACTTTCTGAAACAAACAAAATCTCTTAAGCTTAAAGGAGTCGTTTAGTTTTTTTCAACCTGGACCTTATTTCCAGCATGGGGTGCGTACAGTAGGAGCCATTCAAAAGTTCACTGTTTTCCGGTCACGGACCGGTCACGTACCGGTGAAGGTCCGTGATAGGT
>JBCAUF010000042.1:25548741-25559786 GCA_038406115.1 Haemulon aurolineatum
GTCAGGGTCACCACTCTGTTCATGTCATCAGTTTCCAATTTGAAAATCCAACAAATCCAACTGGGTCACATCAACAAGCCCAGACTCTTCTAAAAGCTCCACTATCTCTGACTTTGCCCTGAATAATGAAGACGAAAGCAAGCAAATGTTGATGCCTCCACCCACTATTAAAGGGTTAAAGTATTTTTAACCCTCAAAAGACCAACTCATTATACAACCACTGTAAGTTGCCTGATGGTGTGAATGCACACACATAATTAATGGGTGAAAGTCTCCTGCTATTAAAAAGATTATTATAAAGAAAGCTGGGAAATGTTCAATGAAAGTGCTGTTAGCATGTTAGCATTGGAGCTTAGAGAATCTATGTTGTTTGTAAACCGGGAACCAGATCAAATGTGGACCGGACTGTCAGAACCCAGCCTGCGTAGGCTGTTTGCAGTGTTTGTTGGTTCATCAGTGTTCTTGAGCATGCTCCTCATTTAATTCCTTATCTTGCTCATCTGCCCTCAAGCTCCGTCTCTCACTCCCTCCCCGTCACCTCCTCTTCTTGTCATCCTTCTTTTTTCTCTCACCTCCCTCCTCCCCTTCCCTTCCCTCCTCTGCCACCTCCCTGTGTCTGCGCTGACAAAGATTCATGCATTAAAGGCTCAGCTACACCTCTTGAATACCAACCAACTCCTGCATTCTCTGAGAAGCCTGGGGGGAATTCTCTGTGTGTGAGGCGTTTCCCTGTGAGGAAGCACCAGACAGGACAGGCTGCTATTCCATTGATGGGGCGCATTAACAAATCAGTGGCTCAGCCCTCCATAAGACCACTGTGCAACCAGGAGGCCAGTACATGATGAGGAGCCATATCCGCGTTTTCTGGTGTATGCGGGGCCGTGTCCCGTCAGACCTTGGGGAAACACTCATGACTCCATTGGAGGAAGAAATGATCAATATCATTTCATCACCCTTCATGTGTGTAATGCAGAGGCCCCGGCGCCTCAGTTAGCTACACTGGACATAAAGATGAATAACGGCTCACTTTGCTACCATGGTAACCCCTCCACAGTTCCTCCTATCCCCTCTAGTTGCCATTCTCGCCATATGTTTGCTTTCTGCTCTGAGGTGCGGCAGAGTCGGCCTCGATGGAGCAGACTGAGGCTCCTTCAGGAGAGCAGATATTGATTAAACGGTCCAACAGTGTTGCAGTAAACATGCTGCAGGCCCCTCCAACCCCAGAAGAAATGTCACTTGGACCTGCAGTTATAATGACTCAGTAACACTGTACTAATGTGACGCTCTGCTAGCTAAACTGGCGTAGTTAAATTCGTTCACCCTGTCAGGCTCACCAGAGAGTCAATCATTACAGACATGCAGTATGCTACTGTATGCTCCATGGACATACATTACATTTAGCAAAACTCTTAGAAACGTCAAAACACAAACTTTTAACACTCATTTGTTCAATTTTAATTACAATTAGCTTGGACTCACTATATTGGATGACAGAATTTGTAAAGCAAGTTGATGGTATGTTCAAGAAAATATGATTATGTTGGAGGTCGCCAAAATAATATTGAATAAATTCCCAGATCTATAAACTCATAATGTAACAAATGTTTTAAATGTTGTAAGTGTGCTTGAAATAAAAAAAAAACTAATGGATGATATAATAATCAGCCTATACTTTCATAAAAATTGTGAGTAAATAACTTTGTGTGTTTCAAGTAATATCACGTTATGTTTCATGAAAGGTGGTACGACTTGGAACTGTCTTCATAGCATAACACGATAGTTCAACATATATTGTAAAATCAGATTCACATCATGGTCTGCATGATTAACGTTGCACTTGTGCCCAGTGGTCTGTATTTACATATCTATGGCTGCCATCCAAATGCACATGCAGGATGCAACATATGACTGAAATCTTTTTTCTCTCTTTCTGTTTTGCAGTTGAAAGAGAAGTGGTTCAGAAGAGGACATTCACGCGCTGGATGAACCTACACTTGGAGAAGGTTTGTTGATGGCTTCTACAGCGTTGGCTGCACAAAATACATAAAGAGCACAAACAGTCATTTTGGTGTCTACGTTGAGTTATTACAGAGCCACTCGCTGAGCTTTCATTTACTACCTGGGTGGAACTAGACAATTTCTTTCTTTCATTGCCGCTCCACCCCAGAACGTAGGGTAGCTCCATCGTCACCACAGACTGGCCTCATGAAGCTGAGATGGCCCCACCATGCTCATTGTATGTGTTTTGCGCGGCAGCTGACACACGTGCTCTTCATAAACAACGGTTGCAGTCTCTCCATCTTGCTGTCTGAATTATACATGCGGTTCTGTGGAACTGCCTGTGTGCAGCATTAAACTTTCATTAGGCTGTAAAGCGTTAAACTGAGAGAACAGTGGTAATGTTACAGGTCTGCCGAACCCAAGGTGGTCCTTTTACTCTCCACACCACCCAGCTAGCTGCTGTATGTGAACAATGGCTGGGTGGATGGAGGCCCCCTCCTCCACAGCTTGGGGCTTTGGAGGAGAAAGAGGAGAAATGCTCCAAGGTAACCAGTGAGAATCCTGTCAATGAATGGGACTAGAAACGAGTGTATGGAGGCCCAAAGGGGACACAAAAATGTGTAAATGTGATTCATAATAAAACAAATAAACAAATACATTGTATACATACTATTTTAGAATAAACAAACAAAGTGTGTGACAGTCGGCGTAATTATCATAAGGAACCATAAATAATATGTAAATAAATAAATGCATCAATAAATGAATATGTAATGTCTCCATTGCACAGTTTGTCCATGAGAGAGCAAATAGATTTTTACACAGGAAAATGTCACCAACTAAATATCTTGATCTCAATTCTTCAAAAAAATTGAGAAAAGAATACAAAATATTTTTAAACACTTAAATATCAACATCAGCCTTCAAAATCCAGGATAGGTCCATTTATAATGGATATAAATAAATGCATGAGGAAATTAGAAAGGAAATAATTAAAAACAGAATAATCCAATTTTCATTTCAGATTTTCAGTCATTGCCTATTTATTAATTTATTATTTTTGGAAATATTTTATGAGAGCTGTGAGGCAAAGATTCTGTGTGAAGTGAAAACAACTGACATGACTCATTTTGAAATCTAACAGAGAAGCTGGAATCAAAGAATGTTTGGTGTTTTCTCAATTAACCAAAAATGTAATTCATTATCAGAATTGTCTACAAATAACTGATTGGTTAATTGATTAATTATTTCATCTCTATCAGCAGGTCTGGCGGAAAAGTACATCATCAGTCAATTTGGTTATTATATTAATATTATACATTGGTTATAATAATTTCCTGCCATAGTTAACAGCACACCTGTGCATTTAGACACTGTGAGCTTCAGCAGATCAGGTCCAAACCAGGGTTGAGTCTGGGTGAGCTGGGAGTCTGAGCGTCTGATCAAATCTTTTGTTTTCCCTCACACAATGAGCCTCTCTTGTCTTACTCACTGTTTGGCCCTGCATCAAATCTCTGACCCACTAATTGACAATCATACATTTGTCTTCTGTCATCTCGGAAAGTTCCAGTCACTTCACCCCCACCCCCCCTCCACACACACACCCCCCTCCTCCACCCTTCACCCATTCACCGTGTTCAGACAAGTTCACAAATGCCTGAGTTCGTAATGACTTGTTGTGATAACAGGCTAAATGTTGGCCTGCTGTCTGCATAGTTTACTTTTGTGTCAATCGCTGGTCTGGCTGATTTCACTCAAATTTCGCAGTTCGAACATCTCCATATATGTCCTTATGTGGCAATGAAAGCATGCAGCAGTGAAAGTGTGTTGATTTTTCAGTGCTAGTTGTTTGAAGGAGACGAGCGCTGATTGGAGTGTGAGCATGAGTGCCATCACATGTGCTGAATTTAAGCTCAAGGGTGTGTTTGAGAGGATTGTTGGCACAGTGTTGATTTTTAACACTAATTGTGCCCTTGATGTACTTTTTGGAAAAGATTACTGGAAGTGTTACATAATCTCCTTATTTCCCTTGTGTTTGACACCTAAAGGCCTTTTTGCCTACCCTGGGTTTTCCCATCAGCACATAACCCATACTTTGCCAGTCACAGAGGATGTAGCTGCACAAATGGTCAATGAGAGCATTTGGTAATCATTACAAACCTCGGATTCACTCACTGAGGCAAAGAACAATTCATGTCTTCTTTGATTTTGCTGAGCTTTGACTCGCACGTCCACCCTGATGACCAACAGAAAGCCACAACACAGAAACAAAGCGCCCGAGAGCCCAAAAAAACAGAAGAAGAAGAAGTTATTGTAGCTTATTAACTGTGTCGCTCTGTCCTCTGCTGTCAAAGTTTACACTGTGCTACAAATGAGGCATTGTCTACAGAGAGTTACAGGAGTCCATAGTGTGCTATGTGTCTTTTGAATGAACTGTGTGTGTGCAGCCTATTCTATTGAACTCTCACCTCTCTCTTCCCTCTTTCTTTCCCTCCATTTTCAGTGTGACCCACCCATTGAGGTTCATGACCTTTTCCGGGACATCCAGGATGGGCACATACTCATGGCCCTGCTGGAGGAGCTCTCCGGCTGCAAGCTGGTCAGACTCTCTTTGTTCGCGGTGCCAGTTTGCCACGTTATTGTGTGGAATAATCATATTAGCAGCAGCATTTGTTTCATTTTCATACTACTGAGTAATACTTTTCTCATTCTGATCGACTTTCCAGCTCCATGGATTCAAGAAGTCCTCTCATCGTATCTTCAGACTCAACAACATTGCCAAGGTCCTGTCTTTCCTGGAGGAGAGAAATGTGAGTTACACAACACGTGGCACGAAGATGTGTCCAGCTACTGCTTGCTGATTGGCTGAAGTGTTGACACAAGCATATGTGCGTCCCCAGGTAAAGCTGGTCAGTATCGATGCAGCTGATGTTGCTGATGGAAACTCCTCTATCATCCTGGGACTCATCTGGAACATCATCCTCTTCTTTCAGGTAATCCATTTTTCCTCTGCCCTTTTTAAAAAAAAAAAGAAATCTATGAACCAATTTAGTGCTTCTTCATCCACTCTCTGAATCTTTGAGTTTCCACGTCCCCCACTTTTGTCTGCCCCTCCTTTCACTCAAAATACAGTCAAGTGTAAGAATAAAGTGTCTGCTTCACACCGGACTTTCCATTCATAAAAGCCAATCAAAGTGCAGCTCGCTGGCTAGTTTATGTAATTCACACTGTGGTTCAGTGCCTTGGACAGACACCATGAGGAAACAATTACCTCTGCAGTTCACACAGACTGTCCTCTCACTCTGGAGCCGTTCCACTGTATGACTCTGTCTACACTGCCGCTTCTCAACTAGGATGAATGCTAGTAATGAGCTAGACGCACTGAGCTTCTTTGATGGCCTTTGTCAGAGGTTTGGTCTTGAAAGAGCTGAGGAGAATGGTAGGTGGGTAACATGTCCTAATAAATCATCCCAGTTGGAACTCACACTTAAAACCTATAGAGAAAGAAGTATCATTATATGGTATTATTGTCACACAAGTGTTTGAATGTCATCTTCAGATACCAGATTTGAACCTCTAAGACTCAGGATCAAGATCTTGTGTGATAAAGTGCACAAGAAAAGACTCGGTCACGACTTAGGGTTAGCTGTCAATCATGATGTCACACCCACAGTTCACAGCATCAAATAGCCAATTAAAACCAAACTTATCAGAAAAAGAACCCTTGGACATAAACCAGCATCATAAGAACTACCTAAAATGACAGGGATCAGTTTGTTGTATCCGTGAGAGGTACTGCAGTTAGCCAGCAGGGGGTGATCGAGATGGCTTGGTTATTTTGCCACAAAAGACATTGACACTGCTTTGACAGCTGAGCCGCTACGAATTAACTGATTTTAATGTGTAACATCTAACAAACAATTGAGCACTGGAAAGAGTATTTTAATGTCTTTGATTCTGTCGCAGTTCTGTAGGCCATCTGTCACATGTTTACGTCATGTGTTGTGTTGTGATGGTGTCCATTATGTAATAAATCCTGTTACTGACTTGGCCTTTGACCTGTTTGTAGCCTTTTCACAGAGGTATAAGCCAGGACAGATAATACTTTATGCCATGATAGATTGTCCAAAGTCAGTCTCTCACTGTTGCTTTAATTAATATTCAGCAAATATGTGTCAGCATAAAACACGAAGTAAATAATCTGCAAGAGAGGTGTGGAGGAATTTGATACTCAACGTCTGAACTGACAAGTTAAAAAGATGACTAAAGAGGAATATAATCCGAATCGCTTTCCAGATTAAAGAGCTGACTGGGAACATCAGGAGCCAGTTCCCCTCCTCCTCCAGCCTGTCATCCATCCCCACCAGCTCAGACTCTGACACGTCCTTCAGCAGCACACCGTCAGATGAGAGACAGTCTGCGTCCACCGCCATGCGAGAGCACGGCAGGGCCATCAAGAAACTGCTGCAGTGGGTACAGAAGCGAACTCGCAAGTGAGTGTGGTCTGCCATTTCCATTCAAAATCATCCTGAGAAGTCTTGAGAAGTATTCTGCTGTTTTTCTTCTTGTCAACATACAGTACATAACAATAGATCGCATGGGCTCCCTCACCAAAACGTCAAACAATGATGTACTGACTCCATCGGTGTACACTTGTAGTCCGCTTCTTAGAGTGTGTTTGGTGGTCTCTGTGGCTGACCCTGACCCCTGAATATGCCCTGTCATCTTGTAGGTTTGGTGTAGCAGTGCAGGATTTTGGGAAGAGCTGGACAAGTGGTCTGGCCTTCCTGGCCGTCATTAAGTCCATTGACTCGAGCCTGGTGGACATGAGGAAGGCACTGCTGAGGACTGCCAGAGAGAATCTGGAGGACGCTTTCAGAATAGCCCACTACAGCCTTGGTATCCCACGCCTGCTGGAGCCCGAGGGTAACAAGAAAATCGCTATTTTTATCAGGATATGAGCATAATCTGGTTACTGTCCAGATTAAACTGCAATACCATGACTAAGACTACACCGCCCTTGTTGGACCCTTGGTGTATTTAAGGGTTTTATTTAATTGTCCCTTGTCTACCCAGATGTGACTATCAACGCACCAGATGAGCAATCAATCATGACATACGTGTCACAGTTCCTGGAGCACTTCCCTGGCATAGAAGAGGTAACTATCCCCTCCTATCAGAATTTGACAAAACAGCTTTATAGATGTCAGCACTGAAAGTTTTCTGCCACCCTCTCTGTCTCTCAGCCCGAGGAGACCTCCCAGCTGATTGAAAGAAGTGTATCCATGTGCCGACTCAACTTCCGTGACACTGACGCCGACCACCTAAGGAATGGCGCTCCCAGAAGCAGAGTGAGGGAAAGGTCCTACATGTTCCAGAGGGACTGTACCCAACCCCCACCCAAAATCCTAATTTCCTCCGTGTCAGAAGACCGGAGCATCATGTCACCTCCCTTCAGGCCGGCTGCAACTCGCTCGTGGTCCAGTGAAGACGTCCTAGCAGATACCCACCACGCGGAGGACATCTCCAGCAGTGTGGCTGAAGAGCCCAAGGAAACTGCCAGCGAGGACCTCATCAACTCAACCTCGGACTCCCCCCAGCTGACTTATGCTCACTCCCCAACTGGCTCATCAGTGCCTGAGTCTGTGAACACTGAGTCAGTCATTGGCGATTCTGCCATCAGCTCACCGGACTCCTGGGTGGAGAGTGAATTTGGGGTCACGCCAGACAAGTTTTGTGAGAGCCGAAGTGATAGTTCTTTGTGTGACAGTGGAACAGCTTGGGATGTGTACCGCGCAACCCCTGTGGAAATCACTACTCTTGATGAAGGATTTGTCCCATCCATAGAGGATAGAGCGCCTGATGAGCATTCGATTACTGAATCGTATATTGATGAAGGGATTTACTCGCTGAGCTCGCTGGAGAGTACCCAGGAGAAAAATCAAGGGCACTCTATGAAAAAGCAAGTGGATGTAGGGAGAGAGAAAGAGGCCAACCTTGAGAACCACAACCAGGGCAAGGCATCAGAGCAGGCACCTGATCAGAGCAAAGTTGAAATTGTAAAAGAAGATCTTAAACAGGTGGACACAAGTCCACTTGAAAAAGGTCAAGTGCCCAGAGAGGAAGAACCTTCTTTTGGATTGTGTGATCCAGAAGCACTGAACAATTCTGGTGCTGCAAATCTCCTTGAAACTGAAAAAATGAACCAGTCCCATCTCGTCTCCAACACTGAACCACCGCCCAGTGACCATTCTGAAGAACCTGTGAAGCAAGCCAGTGTTGAAGAGAACACTTACAAAGAACCAGCATGTCTAAAGAAAGCTGTGGACTTTGTTGGGGATGTCCAGGACAATGAAGGACAAATGAATGATCAACCTAAAAGTCAGAACGAGAGAAAGAACTCTGAGGAGGTTGAAGTGGGAACTGAATGTCAGAAAACAGATTCTCCTTCAGGGGAGACAAGAAGGGAAAATCATGAGGAGTCAGGAATTTTAAATGAAAAGGATGAAGGGGTTGTAGAAATGCAAGGCAAATCAAGTGAAGGAGTTCAAGGAGAGGACCTAGATCCTCAAGAAAGCTTAGGCTCAGAGAACCGTGGTGCTTTAGCAAACATGCATTCAACCAGCCAAGATGGAGCCTCAACAATAGGTCTAGGCTCAAGCACAGGCATAAACATCCCTGTGATCTCTATTTCCAGTGAGCCAGAAGAACAGGACAAAGTGGGAACAACATGTGACCCAGAAGGACAAGATCATGCTGGGGATGATGAGGTACATCAGGCAGAGGCAACTGACACGGATGCTAACATCCCTCAAAATCCAGATGACAAAAACCCTGTTCAGATTCCTTCCTGCCCAGTATCAGAAAATGTTACCCCAGCAACTTCAGAGCAAAGGAGACACACAGAAAGTGGGCATTTGGATGATACAGATGAACATAGCATCAGCAGATCATCAGATGGCGACATATGTGGGCCAGACACTGCAGAAAAAGTGGAAAGAAGTGAAGCAAAACAGGAATGTGAGTCTCCTCAGCATGGCTCTCAAACAAGTGGCACTGAGAAGGACCTGATATCTCGGACCTTCTCTACAGAAGCTAAATCTCCAACTGTGAAAACTGAACAGGAAATAGATTTAACTGAAGACGTGGATCGACAGCAGGGCAAACGGGGTGACACCTCTTCTGCCAGCACGAAAAACAACGGCGTGACAGGGATTTCATGTTGTGAGGCAGATGGTTTGTTCTCTATGGACTTTGATCGGAACTCTCCCACAGATGATCTAGTTGGTGACCCCATTGAGCCGATGGATCTGTTCTATCCTGACAAAGAGGAGCCCATGTTTACAGAGCCGGCTGATACTGAAATGCAGAGTTGGCCGTCTGTTTTGAGTGTGTCTGCTCTCCAGCCAGCACCAGCCTCAGAGACTCTGCCAGATGAGCAGCCACTCAACCTGCTTGGTGAAGATTTCAGAAATGGAGTCGATTCAATACAAGAGAATGACCAGGTAAGTGTGAGTTTATTTATGAGTGCCCCAGTACAGCCACACTGTTTCACTTACAAATTAGCTTGCAATTTCCGTTTGTTAATTTTATTATACAGACAAAGGACATCCTTTGAACAGTGCCTGTTTACTTGACCCTTACTGTAACTATAACTTATGCACTTTATTTGTCTAACTGATTGCACTTTCATATTTCAGCGTTTGTTTTGTTGTTTATCTGTTTTTATGTTCTATGAGTGTGTGCTGCTGCCTTTCTTTGCCAGGTCACCCTTGTGAAAGAGGTCTTGATCTCAATGTGTCTTTTATCTGGTTAAGTAAAGCTTAAATGAATATTTTCAGGGTAGTTTTTGGCCATTTGTAAGTGAGTTTTTATTGGCCACGGCATGGTTGATGCTAATGCCAGCTAGTAAGTTGGATGGTCCACCCCTTTGGTCAACACTGAAATATTGGATGGATGTTCTGCAAATCGCCATGAATTTTTGTACAGATATTTTGAGTCATCAGAGGGTGAATCCTTTTTTCTACCACTACCATGAGTGTGACGTGTGGAGCCGCAGCTAGTCTTGCATTTGCACAGGACCCAGCTACCCATCAGCCTAATATGTTTAATGCACATTTTTGACTGCTCAATGACCTCCTGTATTTTATTGACTGCTCTTTTTATATGCCACCATCTCTAGTCTTCTAGACTAGAGATGGTGGTATATAATCTCTAGGCTGCTTAGTGTGCTAGTCGGCATTTATCCCATTCACACACACAGTCATACATGTGCATGTACAGTAGTCTTACATGCAATGACATCACATGTGGGGAATTGCAGGATAATGGGGGTCTAAATATGCATAGGGCTGATACTGTTTTGTACTTTAGTGCCCCATGTCAAGTGACACATGACAATTGGGACACAGTGTCCTTACAGCAGGGTAGATGCAGTGGCTATAGTAGCTGTAGATGCATTATCACTGCTTTATTACAGCACTGTGCCAAAAGCCCAGATGAGCAATTGAACAATGATGCACAGTGTCAACTTAGTAGCTGACTCGTTGACCAAACCCCCACAGAGAACAGGAGTGCATTGACCAAACAGGATCCTTCTATGTTTGGCTTATACTGTATGCATTATAAGCCAAACCCCAAATGGATTTAAAACATAATAAGCACACCCCCCCACCCCCCCACCACCACCCCCACCCCCCATATGGTGATATGGTGAGCACTAGCAAAAATAGTGAATCATCCTCTGGTGTATTTCCATGGATTTTCACTCTTCTTACTTTTCTCAACTTATTAAGGAATTTGAATCAGTAACCTTCTAGGGATGTGCCTGTTCAAACCATTTTTAAAAATAAAACTAGCACTTTAACCACATTCTCCACTTTAAATGCATGAAATTAGTGTTATTATTCTGCTGATTCTGCAAAAGGTTTGCAAAAGGGTAGCTTTGGTGTATTTTTTTTCAGTGTAACATAAATTGCCTCTTAGAAAATACAGCTTCCAGTGTGCCTGTTTGTGTGTGTGTGTGTGTGTGTGTGTGTGTGTGT
>JBCAUF010000042.1:25564386-25574479 GCA_038406115.1 Haemulon aurolineatum
GCAATGCAAAATTCCCATTCACTTTTATTTCCGGGAACCAGCGCGATGCTAAACTTCCAGGTTTTGACGTCAGCCCTGTCCCCGAGTTAGCTAAAAGGCATTAGTTATGTGTTTGTAGAATAAAATGAGTTGACTTGATATGACTTGTGCTGTTGCTGAAATGCAAAGTGCAGAGGAGCTGGCCCCGAAAAACAGCAAAGACACGGCACAAGAGAAACCACCAAAAACCACCAAATGAACGCAGCAGACGTGAGAAGAGATCCGCACTTTAAGTTTGATTTCCTCTCTGTCCTCCATGACGAATGACTGGAACCCGGCAGCTGCACTGCCGCTTGCAACCTTCTTTTTATTTTTTGTGCCTCTGTTGACCCCATCCTGACCCCTCTTCTCTCGTTCTCCCTGTGTGTGTGTGTAGGCGGAGTGAGAGCTGGGAGCTATATCTGCTGCTGCTGCTGTGGCTGCTGCTCTACTGTTTCTGGGTGCTGCCACAGATGGACCTGAAGACACTGCCCAGCCTGCTGCTGAACCACTGAAGCACTCACACACACACACACACAGTTACAGGAAAAAAAGAGAATATTGTCATATATATCAACTTAAATGCACCATCACTGACACGCACATACACACAAATACACACAAACACACACACACACACACACACGCACACACACACATACAGCTCAACTGCCACTCCTCTTTCCTTTTCATTACACTGACTGTACTTTCAGATCAGGTACAGGCATTTAAAGGATGTGTATTTCAAACTACTAAAGCTTTTTTTAGGTTTTTGCTTTTTAGCTTTTGATGTGGCTTGAAGTAATCCGTATGATCATGTTTAAGGATCACCGCTGGGGAAAATGAAGTCTGAGATTTTGAGAAGAAACGCTGAAACATTTCCAGAAACGTTCAGAATGCAACAGAAATAGTCTGAGGAAACATTCTGAGAATAAAATTGGAATTATTTTTTTCTTCACAAGGAAAACATTGGAGTATAATTGTAATTTCGAGATTTAAATTGTACAGCATATTGAGAAAAAGAATCATAATGTTTGGACAATATAGTCATTCTAAATACCAAGAGAGGTCATATTACTACAACACAACCAGGAAAGTCCTAATATGAGAAGAATAAATGATTTAGAGAAAAGAGTAATCATATCACTCTATGTGAGAGATAAATTGTAAATGTACCGAAAAAAATCATGTTAAAGGGAAAACTTCTAATATATTGCAAATGAGGTTGTAATTGTTACGTTGATAGGTCAAACTATTTTGAGAAAAAAAGTCATATGAAATGGAAATTAATTTCGAATCATGAGAAAAGAATCGAATTTCCTATTTATAATATCATAAGACATATTATGACATGACCATGAATAATAACCTGATTCTGATTTTATTTCTGTGACGTTGGCACGTTTCTCCAAATATTCCGGCGCTATTCTTGAAATCTCCAAACAGTGGCCCTGATGTTCTGTTGCAGATGTGCTCCTGTTTTAAACACACTATAGAAGTTTGTGGTTGGTTGCCGTGCGGAGCCGACAGAGCTGACCTTGTGAGACTATTTGACTGTACAGCACACTCTGACATGTAGATAGAGATATGTACTATGGATGTATGTATGGATGCACAGTTGCCTATTGGAATAGCCATTTAACCCAGATGCAGAGGTTTAAAGTGAAACTGCTTAGGTGTGATGATAAAAACTGGAGACAGACGAGGGGGTCATTTGGATGTGCTGCACTTTTAAAAAAAAAAGAATTCAAACTGCCAAAGATAGTGTTGAAAGTGCTGATACAGAACGTGCACAACTCACCACAAGCCCGATAATGGAAATCCTGTTTTTAACACTAAGAAAGTCTAGTATAACTCTTGTACTAAAGCATCACCCCAGCGCTATCTTGTATAATAGTTGAGCTAGAATATGTATTTGTAATATTTTATGGCTCATGAGATGTATGAATGGATTTTTAAAAAGTTTTATGACAAAGAAATGTTTTATGCGACTGAGCTATGCTTGAGCTTGTCCAAGCCTGCCAATGGAAAGAGAATGCTTTACAATGAAATATCTTTCTATATGTTATTTTTTTGAACGATGTCTGTAGTGACGCACTCTGACCAGGTGAACACCCCTCATGTGATCATCCTTCCACACCAGCCAACCCGTGGGGTGACGTGTCTGTTTACTCTGAATACAAACACAGCTCCATTCTCAGACTGAGGGACAGCAAAAAAAAGCCATTCATTCCAGTTCAGCACCGGCCGGGTCGTCCCTATCGCACAGCGGGGCATGATTACATCTCATGTGTGCGTGTGGACGTGTTTTTGTACTTATATCCTTGTGAGAACGTGAGCTGTGTCCCATTTCCATGCTATTTACTAAGTGCATACAGTAAAGACTATGTGCTCATGGTCACAGTTTGGTGTTTTAGCAATTACTGTACAAGAAGTCAATGCACTTTGCTATTTTGGACCAACAGGAAATAATACAATATGTGCATCAAAGATTATCAGAAAAACTAGAATTCCATTTTTTTTTCTCTAAAGATTTAATACTTTCCTTTGAGCAAGAAACTTGACCATGGTAAAGTTAGTTTGACGAGGAAATTGCACCTCAAGGTTAGGGATGTCCCGATCCGATATTCATAACGGATATCGGTCCGATATGAGCAAAAAATAAATATCGCCGATATAACCCCTCCTTATATAAGCAGTCAATTTTCCGCTCCAGCACTTCTATAATAGGTGAGTGTGGTTCACACTCCAATACAATAGGTGGTGGTAATGCACCTGGTTAGTACCACCCGCCATTAAAAAAGAAGAGCGCCTGGTTGCAGCCAACGTCTCTGATCCAGCATGCAGGTATTGGATTTA
This sequence comes from Haemulon aurolineatum, assembly GCA_038406115.1. Taxonomy (NCBI): domain Eukaryota; kingdom Metazoa; phylum Chordata; class Actinopteri; order Lutjaniformes; family Haemulidae; genus Haemulon; species Haemulon aurolineatum. The sequence continues at coordinate 25,567,264 of JBCAUF010000042.1, forward strand.
CTGAGATAATACCCTTATGTTGAAGGTTAAAATTTTTAGTAACCAGTTGGTTGATAATAAATGGGTCAGTTTTTCCTCATATCTACTGTTGCTGACTATTGTTTTCTGTTTGAGTAACATCACTTGATCAAGCCTTTTCTAACATGCCACACTACAAAATAAGGAAGAAAAATATGTATGATTCGTGCTGATATCGTATCGGATCGACATCAGTATCGGCCGATACTCAAGGCTACAATATCGGTATTGTATCGGCAGTGAAAAACTTGTATCGGGACATCCCTACTCAAGGTCCACTTTGGAGCCGTTTCCTGAGCAGCTCCAGTGGATATTTTCCAACAAATTCCCAATTATCACAAGCCAACTGTCACACAGGAAGTATGGACTTAGTATTTATTAATCCCTCAATATACTCTATGTTTTTTTGTGAGTAACCTATAGAGACTACAACAGTCTTTCCCTAACTTCAGCACTTGTTTGTTCAGCAGACGCATCAACACATGAGTTATACTTTAGTCGCCTCTATAGTCGGTGGTGGATGTGCTCAGGTAAAGGAAACGTCTTTTAGGTGGACGTGCCAACATCTCATAGATATCTGAAACATGGCGACAAGCCCATGGTCCTACTGGTAACCATCACTGTCAGATAAATGTAGAAAGAGGCATAAAATGGAAATGCTCAAGTCGAATACAAGTACCTCAAATTTGTGCATTCCTTTGGTAAATGCACTTTGTTACATTCCAACCCTGGATATATGAAATGTGCTGAGTCATACTTTCAGTATGAACATTTTAGGCCGGTGAGTGAAAAATAGTTTACCATTTAAAGCATCACACTTCAAAGTGCTTTGGTTTCGCATATTAATATCTGAACATAATCAGTAAGAGACAGGCTTACACAAAGTGGATTTAGTGTGCAGACATTGTTTCTGTGAATGGAGATGGGACAGAGCTCAGTTTTACAGAAGACATTCAGCCAGTTGTCTGTTTTAGTTTTAGGATTCAGTCAGTCATGAAATAATCATCTGGGCAGGGACATAACAAAGCTGGAGATTATGAAATGTTTTCCTCTGTCAGACCTCGTAATCAAAATACAATTACTCACTTATGACGATACAATCATTCTTTGATCCCAGAATAGAAACCTTTAGGTCATAAATTAGAGTTGAGACTAGAACTAGCATACCTTAGGATAAACATTAAATACCATTTAACGTTGTAATAGCTTTAGGGTTTAGATAAGAATTAGGCCTGGCTTCACTTCATGTTTGGAGTTGTAATTACATTTCGAATTGGAGAAGAAGAATTCAATGGAAGGCAAGAGCTGAGGTTATATTTGTGAAAGGACGGAGACGGCCTTATGTGAGTTCGCTCCTTTGGTCACGCTCAGTACAAGGGAAGGAAATTCATCATCCAGTGCTTTTGTTTCTACTGACTGTTAAGTAGTTCTGCGTATTTAGTGTTATCCTGAGAGTGGGTTTAAAATGAGTTCATGTTCATAACATCACTTATTTCCAGGATTGTTTAAGGGACTGTTAACTATTGGTTTGTACCTTTGTACTGCAAAAAGGTATCTCTTCACACTCTGAATACTCTGAACCTACTTTAGCATACTATAGTCCCAACTTTCCAAAGATACGCTGGGTAAAGTCACCAGCTGGTCCCAAAATACCATGATAGGAGTTCAGGAAACAGGAAAAGCAGTTTAAGGTCTTTACAAGGATACAGTAGACTGTGTGTGTGTGTGTGTGTGTGTGTCTGTGTTTGTCTCCAGTGACCATGGCCACGGGACCTACCAGCCACCCCAACCCCAACACCGCCACCAAAACACTGAAAGGACTGACCTAGTGAAAGCATACTAGCTTTTGTATCAGAGCGTCTAATTGTTTCAGCAGCACCAGTCAAGTGCAATAAATGACATGTTTTAAATCCCGCCTCTTCTTGTGTGTGCTTGCTTTCAGCTCTCAAGATGCTAACAGGCCCATGTGTGAGGATGGCTTAAATTCACTGATGTGCAGTTTTACCGTTTTATTTAAAGGTGCAGACTGTAAGATATAGTTGCCTGTTGAGTCTCGTTGCAACATTGCTGGAATTTGTCCTAAAGGGAAACCTGAAAATGAGACAAAATAATGAGTTACATGAGAGAGTTGGCTCATAGTGATGAACCCACAGAGAATTATCACCTGACTGGAAGGTCAGCTTTTAAGCCTCTTTAAGTTTTTTCGTTTTGGATTCATGACCCGAAAAAGAAAAAAGAAAAAGCACTGTTTTGGTTGAGTCTTTCAGCTCTCATCAACCTTGTTTCCAGTAAAAAGGCTGCGATGAAGCCAGTGTTCACCACCAGCCCAGTGCCAAATAATGGGCAGCTGAAGTTGGAGATGCTGAACGCAGTGAGACATGAAAAGAAAAGAACGCTGCGTTTTCAATCATCAGGTGGACACAAAAACAGTCCCAAACGAATGCTAATGTTGCTCCGTCAAACGTTTATCGTTTTCCAGCTTGATGTGGAGCTCTGTATTGTTTTGACACAGCACCTGATGTGTTTGATTATTTTCATATTCTTTATCATATCAGGCATCTGTGTCTTTCAGATGGTCACTGTAATTTGAATCAGGATCCGGGTCGTTTTTCTTATTTTCCTCATATTTGCCTCAATAAATAAAGGTTGAGAATATTCAATCACAAAATGTGTAGTTTATTTTTGTGTAGGTTTGGCTGTGTGACCCCAACCTCCCTAACCCTAACCCCTAACCATACCTCTACCTGATCCTAACCCTAACCCAACCCTGTCCCTATGAAAACCAGACAGATTTTCTACAGTATTCCAAACACTTGGTAGGCCCGCTGACAAGCTGAAAGAATTCTGTGGTGGCGTGTAGTGCTGCTGCCCTCTGGAGGACGTCATGTGACACAGCAGACAGCTCCAGGAGGACGGAACACATACTGTATGGGGGAAAGATTAATATGGGTGTAAATCAGCACCCAGAGGCAGTGAAGTGTTCATACTGCACTTTGGTCTACTTGCAAATGTACAAGTATGATTCACAGAGAAATAATATTGTGTTTGTCTCACATCTGACAAATAATCAGTAATCGTGCATTAGGTAAAGTGGAATAAATGACCAATTGATCTTTGATTTCCCATCTGGCACGCTGAGAGATGTAGAGGCCAATACTTCCACAGCTCGGGGTCTGCAGGGGGAAAGAGCGGTGCTGATTGGTGCTGCGAGCTCTCGAGGTGATATTGCTGTGGATATCCGTGGAGTTGCTGAGAGGGTAAACAACTCCTCTGCAACTCCGTATTTTTGTAACCATGCCTGGAAGGTCCCTCCAAGTGTCTGTTTGTGCAGCCTGCTGCAGCCCAATCCACCCCTGCAGACATCTCACTGTAATGTGGCATGAAAAACATGTGTCACAGTTAAAAACAACTTGTTGAGTTAAACAAAAAAAAAGTAAAAGTAAAACAGGTTTGTTTTATGCTGTTGACTGTCAAAAATATTTCATAGGTAATAAATAAATATGCCATTGGCCCTAATTTAAATGTACACTGACTAAGAAAGTAATGTTATTCAGTCTCATAACAAGTATGTGTGCATTTCTGATGTTTGTTTCAAAATTTCGACAAATGGGGGTCCGTGGTCTAATTTGTATCAGTTCAGGGGTCCTTGATGTAAAAAAGTTTGAAAACTACTGAAATAGATGACAAACAATAAGAAGGAGCAGCCCCGGGAGGAGATGAGGCAGGAAACATCTCCATAGTGGACATGGAGGTGCATGATGAGGGGTAACAGTGTGCTATAGTCACAGAGACAAAGCCTATCTACAGTACAAGTAATCAAAGTGTCTCTAGATACTCAGAGACAGATCCTGACATGAGAGCGTAGTACTGCTGGCTGAACAAACAGCACTAACAAATGCAGAATAGACTGTCCATTTTTCAGTCTAAATTCATGTACAATCCTGACTGCATTAATATTCTCCTGACTTTTGAGTATTAGATTGGATTTCCCACGGACGTGAATCAGTGAAAATGTGAGGAAAAGAGCTACACTACTAAAAGATGTGAACATATGTAAACTGGACGTGGTTTCTTTCAGAGAGCTCTAAATGTAGGGCTGGTGACTTCCTGTACTAGGATTATGTTTCTAAACTGCGATGTTCATTTGAAGATAAAATAAATTAGTTACAGGTTAAAAGTCAAAAGATATGCTGTCAACATATAGCGACTGAGCACAAAAGCACAAGAGAATACAACAATGGTTTCGATCATGAAACTGCTGGGAGATCCTGAGCTTGGGGTGAAGGCCGGCATTATATTTTCTCCTATTAACAGTCCCTAGGTCACATCACAAACACAGGGGTGACTGCGCTTTTGCAGTTGCTGCCCCCAGACTCTGGAACAGCATCCCCCTCTCAGTCAGACTTGCCCCCTCCATTGACTCTTTTAAATCCAGACTAAAAACTCACCTTTTTAATTTTTACTTTAAGTCCCTGTGACTTTTTGATTTTTGACTGTTGCTGCTCATTGTTCTTTATATAGTTTTTTTTAATGTATTGTTTTATGACTGCATTTTAACTGTACAGCACTTTGCCCATCTTGGGTTGTTCTTAAATGTGCTTTAGAAATAAACTTGATTGATTGATTGACTGAAGGGGGAAAAGTAGAATCGGTAGAGTCGGTCAGATGAATGAAATCCATATTCCAAATTGCTTTTTTTTTCATTCCAAGGAGCTTTACTGACACGCAGTACAGATGTAAGTAAGTGTGATGTTAGAAATATACATATCTATGTTACTTAAAGGAAATAGATAAAAGCAGAGATTTTATGAAAAAAATGTTATTTGATGCCACATGAACGCAAATACTGTGAGTACACTTTTTTGTTGATAAATGAACTCATTATCACGAGAAAATAACCATCACAATCACGAGACAACACAATAATTAACTCGTGATCTGGAAACAACGCTCTTATAAAACAAATAAGGCAAGCATGACCTCTCGCGGCTTCCGTAAAGATCAGCATGCTGCTGTATTTTGCCTCGCTTTTCTAAAAACAATTTAGGTCTGTGCGTGAAGTCCATTTTCTGTGTTGAATCAAATGAAAGCAGCGGACTGTACAGAGCAAGCCCGTGTGTTCACAAATCACGGAGCGCAGGGTTGCACGGTCACTTTAGTAGAATAGCGCGCCTCAGTCCGCTCGGCACCTACGCACTTTACGTTGATGTTTTAGCGTAGCAGAGGCCCAGGTGAAAGGAAGTGGTCCCACCGTGGACGAGTAGCCACCAATTCAAGACAGACATGGTGAATGGCAGTTAGGATATCCAACCAATAATCTCTGCTTCTTTTAAGACAAGACCATCAATTGAGAAACACACATCAGGTGAGATTATGAACCGACTCGTGTGATTTGTCTTTGTGGATGTTGTCACTCTTGTGCATGTGTTGGCCTTGCTAACTGTTAGCCAGCTAGCTCCCAGGCTGTCTTGACACGGTGATGGTGCATGGTGCCTGCATTACTGGAGCCGATGTGTTGGTTACACGCTGTACTTTCTGGGTGAAGCCATGTTTCACTATAGCTTTCTAAGTGACACAGTGGAGGCCAGAAAAGCACGCCTATACGTGCACTTGGTCGCTAAACAGTTAGGTCAATAACTCCAGACAGGCGCCATCCCTATGCATTAACGCTGGCTAGCCATGTTCGGCTAACAAGTAGTCACCGTGCTGTACGCTGGCGGAGGGTGTCGGTGCAGCTGTGCCAGTCTGTGCCCAGTCTGCGGTGCTTTCTGAGCGGCCACCAGGCTGTCTTAGACACTGTTTAGTTACTTCATTAGTACAAAGTGTTGCTTTACAGCATGGCATTAGTTGAGCTAACGTAACGGACAGAAGCTCGTGTGTGACGTCACGGCTCACACTTTGCCACCGATAATGAGGCCGAGGACCCCGAGGGGGGGCTCCGTCGCTCTACAGTGTGCGAACAACTTCACGCGGACACGAACACACGTTGAATACATTTGCTTTAACGTTGTAGTCGTTGTGTATTAACTCTTGCTAACGTCAGTCAACTGCACGCGCTCAGCAGAATCCAAGCTGCCCAGTTGCTAGCTAGCTAGCTAACGTTCCTAAGCATGCTCTCTGCTGGTCAGGCGTCAGCTTCAGCAGGGCTGCTCACACCGAGTGAAGAGGCTGATAACGGTGGAAAACTGACACATTCATGTGTGTTTTTTTTTACCTCGTTTAATGCTGTGTACTTGTGCTGTCTCCCGAGGTCATAGAGTTAATGACAGCTATTGGTTATGATGTAATAAAAATGCATGGTTTTGGCTCATCTTGTCAACATTGTGTTGTGTTTGCATGCCGTGCTTTGGCAGACACTCTGTCAGCAGTGCAGATGTACCAGCGTGTCAATATGAGCTCGCAGCTGTGCAAGATGCAGTAACTAATTCAAAACTGGTTCAAGGTTACAAAGACCAGTTCAAGCCGACACTTATCTGTAAATGTCCTTGCACTTTAATTTATCTTTGCTCTGTTTGAAGAACAGTTTTGCCCATTTTTAATTATGTTGCTCTGGCAGTCAGTCTACCAAGGACCTAACAATTCACCAACTCTGACACTGTTGTGGGCAGAATGTCTGAACATAGAAATACATTTGTTAGCTCTGTAAGCTTTTTTTAAGTCATATCGTCACCCTTTTAAAATCATGGCCTATTTTTTTTTTTTCCAAGGGTTTTTTTTTTTTAAACCCCAAAGAACTGAAAATGTTTGGTTTAGTTTTCTTCAGTTAATTAAAAAACCCTGAAAATATGACACAGGCATTATTTTAAGAGGGTGACAATATAAATGTATGTACATATTCATATATAGTTAACAGAAATTCTCATGCCTTCATGTGAGATGAGGTGACACAGATCAGAACGTGGCTGTCGGCTTTCCTCTAATGCAGCATGTGAATATTCTGCCACTATTGATTCTTGTTCTGCTGCTGTTTTACTTTTACAGCACTTACAAACAGCGTGATTCATTTTCCACTGTCATATCCTATTCCTCACCGGCATACTCATTCTCATCGACATGGGCCGGTAATGTTTCGTGTTTCACAGACAAATACCAGTGATGGTGGAAATTCAGTTCAGATACTGTTTGCTTATTGTGCTCAGGCAGGAGGGATGCACAGTTCATTGAAATATTATTAAAGGTCCCATGTTATGAAAAACAT
>JBCAUF010000042.1:25645141-25658061 GCA_038406115.1 Haemulon aurolineatum
ATGCATGTATGAAGTCAACAGTAAACTGGAGATTTTCAAATGAACATGAACATCATCATGTATTGTCAGTTAAAATCTGCCTTCACTTTGAGGAATCTGTGGCTGAAATGTCACGTCACATAAAATAAAAAAGTTTTTGTTCCATCTATCAGTTTAAGAAATAAACACATAATTAATGATAATATACAGAAATATGCTATAATAATCACAATAAATAAACACATAAATAAGTTCTCTTTAAAAATGCAGAATTGTATCATTTTTGTTTCATTTTTGTCTGGCTTAATTTCATTTTTCACTGAGATTATTTGATGCACAACAATGTTTTAATGCTTTAATTATTTATTGAAGTTGTGTTTTACTGTCACTGCCTCCGTACACAGAACACAAAAGAGCCAGATCTCACCGACCAATCACGCTGCTGCTTACTCCCAGCAGGAAGTGTTTTTCCATTTCTTTCAGCGTGCTCGCGCCAAACTCTCTGATGAATCTGAATGTTCCTGCACTTCTGTCCAGGAGCTGCAGATGAGGATTCATGACTTTTCCAACTCTGTGGGAGGCGACGGAGGGGCCAAATCTCCCCCGTTAAATGATTCGACACACAAACGCAGTGAATTCTGAGCGCCGCTCGGAGACATCACCTACGCACGTCCATGTCCCCGGTCCTCGGGCCCCTGGAGCGACGCTATGGTCATTTTCTCATGCCGTCTGCTCCTGGCTCTTGTCTGGGGGAAGGTCCCAGGCACTGTGGTCACACACTGCTGCTGACCCTTTCCTGCACTTGAGCTCGGATTCGGGACTCGGTGCCTGCTGGAGCGGCGCAGCGCGGGGAAGCATGCTCGCACACACAGACGCTCTGTGGTACTGGAAGCTGGCCCCTTTGGAACACTCCTGCCCAAATGTATTCTAAATCGCCCCGTCGCACTGAGAGACGTCCAAATAGAAACAGATCTGGTTACCTTTGAGTGGTCACTGAACGGTCAGCGAGAGGCAAGTGGGAAAGAAAAGAAAAGTGCTCACCACATGAGGTTGACTTGACCAGGACCGAAGAAACAAGCAGGGCAGGCAGAGCCCTCCACCCTGCAGATATATGAACATTCACTGTTCACTGACATAATCATGGGCCATAGTGAAAGAAACCGTGTTGTATCAGAGATGTATTGCACGTTACCACTTTAGAATTAGAATTGGAATTATTAACTCTTATAAATGGCATGACTGGCGGCTTATGGTCGCTTTAGAAAGATATTCCTGACATCACTGAATGATGATTCGCTACATTTTAGCATGTAACAGATCAACATTTGTTGTTGTCATCATGTGGGTCCAGTCAGGTCACCTCAGAAATGAATTTAAAAATTTCAGTGTGTATTTATTCTATAATTGCCACGTGCTGCAGTTGCAACAGTTCAGCAAAAGTTTGCTTTAATGTTTCCTTCACTTCACCACCACCCCTGAACATTTTTTAAAAAACAATATTGCAGGGTTGAAATGTGCAGACCAACTGTTCACAGAGAGAAATAAAATTCTTGAAAATATTTACTATTAATTATTTGGGCCCCCGATGACCCTGAGGCCAAAAGGCTTACAAATGTTAAGTTATCAAATCTAAATTATGTAGCATAGTTATGTACAATACTGTATGATAAAGAGTTACAACTCAGAGGAAAACATTTCTTGACCTTTGACATTTATCATCTAAATTTTATTTTACTTTTGTTTCCTCCAGTCTTTCTCTACATGAAAATGAATTGAATGACTAAAAGTAAAAAATGACTCAAAACTAAACAATATGAAAAAAAATAAATAAATAAAAAAGCAAATCAAATGTCTCTGTCCCGTTTGTCTTGATTGATGTTGATGTAACAGGTTGATATAAAGAGTTAGTTTTATGAGAAGAAATTCTCATGGGGAAAATGTCTTTGTAAAAACAAAAATAAAATAAAAACTATTGAAATTAATGAAAGCTAACTTTTAAAAACTTTTTAAAAATTGTTTTTTTCCTCATAATTTCATGATTATATTATCCATTTTGCAGAATGTTATTTATATATTTAATTTTGAAAACTTTTGGCCTCCATACTCTCTTCAATCCACTGTCTGACTTCTTGGTGCACAGCAGTGTTTGATGACAGATGGACAGCCAATGGAGAACTCCACGCTGTAGTCACTGATTGGCTCTTAGAGGAAACGTAGATCAATCTCACTCGGTGAGGCTCAGAGAGATTCATCCAAAACAATACTGACAGCTTCGATGTCACTTAGTCATTTGAATGGATGATGTCAAACGCTCTGCACTTTCTCAGCGCCGACTCTGTGAAGTGTGTGCGAGCCCGAGAAAAGCGGGGCTAGATTTTCTCACTCAGCGGCGCAGCGGCGTGAAAAAACTTCTATATTAACTTTACACATGGTCTGAGAATGACTCTTTGTTTCCTCCCTTTTCCACAGCCACCACTTAAAGCTACGCAGAATAAATAAGCTGGCAACACGAGGAAACACGAGAGAGACAGAGTGTGTTCTCTGGAGGCGTGCCACCACGTGGTTGTCAATGTGAATGTAAGTAGGCTGCAAGTGTGAGCAATCACTGGAAATTATACGCTTTTAGAGGGATTTGATATAAAGGTATTAAGCCGGTCTGAGATGTTTGGCAGCCAAAATTCGATGGGAATTATATTCATGGACATGATGTGGACCACAACTGTGGCTTCTTGTCAATTCCACTGTATTGAATATTTTCCGACTGTTTGTGAGTGTATGAAGTGGATCCCAGCAGATTGGTGTAATAGGATAAATGCGGCTACGGAGTGGGCCCGGGCCCGGTGAGGGCACCACATGGTAGGTGGGATGGAAACTCTACTCTTCAGCATGTATCCCTTTCCCAGTGCCTCTGCTCGGCCTGTAGCGTCATTGGAAACTTAAGAAAGCCTCTAACAGGCTGCTGAAGGGAGGATGGTTAGGATGAGTCAGGCCCGTATTCATTTGGGCTTCGCTTTTCTCCCTCGTTTTTCGGCCAGCCGTCCTTCAGACTGTGAAAGCCGTCTGCGACCGGGGTGGGCGACAAGTTAAAAATGATGCCTCGTGTATTTAGTGCAGGGGGGAGGCCATGGTTCAGTCTACCATCAACTCCCAGTGTGGCCAATTGCAGTCGGCACGCGGCCCACGCAATCAGGTCCAAATTTCAAGCTCGGTTTGTCTCGGCGTTTGACGTGGTTTCTCTGACCCCTGGTTCCAGGGTGTCACGCCAGCACACGCCTGGTTATCAGGTTGTGAAACGGCCGAGATGGAACTGATGAGATCGACGAGGGTGTCCGTGTGCGTGTGTGTGAGATCACCGCACAGCTGGAGAGGTGATCTGCTCTGCTGCTTCAGGTTTGATTGTAAACGGTCGAACCCAACACCGAAACCCAATCGGCCCTCGTGCCCCGGTGTTTCCTCCGACTGCTGACGAAGCTTTGGAGGCTCAAGTTCTCTGCAGTCTGTGGAGCTCCAATGATACTCCTCTTGCTTGTATGTATCTTCAGTCTTCATTTTTACTTAAATTAAGACAGCAAATACTGGCCATTAAGTCCCGAGGGTATCATACATCTAATTTTCGCATCATGTCTGCAGCAAGGGGATAGCCCTGTTTTTTCTCCTGAGGAACTTGAAGATCTGATGCAACTGCACGTTTCAGACTGAAATATTTTCCTAAAGATGAACCTCTCGCGGCCCACAGAATTCTAGTAATACATGAATATGCCATGAGCGCTCGCACATATTTCCTTTTATTTATTTCACTCTATCTCGATTTATGCACAGCAGTAAACAGGAATCACAGTTTGTTCGACTGAGAACTTTTGACAGCACATTGTTTACCAGGTGAAGCTCGCTACATTAGCTAATAGCTTAGCATAAGCTTGTCAATCAGTGTCAATAGAATTTTCTTGCAGTTGCTGTGCTGTTGGTTCTGGTCATGTGTGGCCTGCTGCACTAAAGCAGTGGTTCTCAAAGTGGGGTCCTTGAGAGGCTTCAAGGGGGTCCCCAACTTTTTCTTGTAATTTTACCACTTTCTTCTAGAAATTCTATGAATTTTTGCCAGAAATATTACAAACCTTTCCCGTAAATTAAAATCTTTCCCAAAATTCACGCCGTTGGCCCCAATTTAAATGTACATTGATTAAGAAAGTAATGTTATTCAGTCTCATGACAAATATTTGTGTATTTCTGGTGTTTGTTTCAAAAAGTTTGACGAAGGGGGTCCGTGATCTCATTTCTATCAGTTTAGGGGTCCTTGATGTAAAAAAGTTTGAGAACCACTGCGCTAAAGGACGTGACTGGTGTGACTCGTAATGTTATGTTTCTATGGCAAAGACACAAATGCACTTGAGCTCTGCTAACTGAGGCGTTGAAAATGTTTAAGCTTGAGCCTAAAGATTTGCGCTAATCCTGAGGCTTCGTGACGCCAACTCATAAACACGCAGAGCAAAACAACAGAGCGGACGGTAACATCCTGCATATGGTCGGTGTGTGTTCTGGCTATGGCTAACATCTGTAACATCAGCTCACTGGCTGTTGGAATGAAGAAACACAAGCTGCCCTGACAGCTCTTTTCAGTCAGATTTGAGGTGAAAATATGCTAAACGTTCCTTACTTCTTGAGGAAACCTAAGAAAGCGAAACTTCTGCTCCAAGTTCTTGTCAACTTCTCCAGAGGAGAAACAGAAAGCTTCCTGACTGGAAACATCACACACTGCCGTGGTCTGTGCTCGGCCCCGGGACAGGAAGGCTCTGCGGCGGGTCATTAAAACTGCCCGCAACATCACTGGTACCCGACTAACGAGCATCACTGATACCGTTGAGGTGAGTCCAAAGGACACCAAAACACCACACCCACCACGCAGCCTGTTCATCCTGCTGCTGTCTGGCAACAGCATCTTGTGACTGAACCAAACACTGCCACAGCACGGGGGATTAGGGAGGGAACACTCCTGTTTGTGACTCTTTGGCAAGTCCAATTTATGCACTATTGCTTTGTGTTTTCATTTTTCGGGTAAATTAAGCCTACATTTATGAAAGCCTGTGTTTCTGTGCCCACCTGCTCGGTTTGAAGAGCACACTGCAGAGTATGCAACTAAAACCAGCATGGTGAGATATCCTCAAAAACCATATGTCCACATTCACGGCAAGGATCTTGCTATCAGAGAAAAAGTCAAATTATATTAATTTAGGAAAATCACTCTCAATAGCTGAGGGTAGTGTTAAAAGAGTCATTTCTTCGTGTATAAATAAGCCAAAGAACGGCTCAGAGCAATACAACTACCCACTGTCTTCACTCTAAATTATAGGGAGCCTCTGCGTCTTTCGCAAATGTTTTTCTTGGCCCCCCTGTATCATCACTTGTGCAGAATGCTACTTCATAAGATGACAATCAAGTACTGAATTCCACAATATCTACAAGTGCCATGATCACATTTCCGCCCTCCTAAAATAGAATATCTCCTGATTTAAAAATAAAAAAAACCCAGAATATTTCTTACAGCTAAATAAAAGTCTGCCGTGGGGAAAAATAACAGCAAATAGAGTAACTCGGACCACATGTAATGAATATGAAACAAATTAAGCGTTATGGCAGGAGGTATGCCCCTTTAATTCTCTATCTCCAATACATCTCCTTTATCAATACAATCAAATCCAGCTGAGGCCAGGAGCAATATTCACTCCATGGAGAGGGGCATGTTTGTGCTGATGGTGTATTCATAAGGTACAGTGGACAAATGAATAGGTTTCTTTTTTTTATTCATCACCTGCATGCTGTTATCAAGCTCTTACGTTGGCTACGTGAAGCTGACATGATGCGAAAACTAAAATGCATTTGTGGAATTACAGTGGACGGGCCAGGCCATTACTCTGTGTAACAGATAGCCTGTGCCTGATGTGCACCTCCAACTTCCATTTCTCATTCAGAGACTTGAGATTTCCCAAACCTCATGTAGGGATAAGAAACTTTTATATTGCTTGTTTTGACATATGAGTGTGTAAAATTGCCTGCCAATGCAAAGCCATTTGCCTTGTCAAAGGTTTTGTGGCTGCAGGAAAATCTATTTATTGTCATGGATCTGGGGTGACTTTTCATCTCCAAGGGAGATGGAGAAGCTGAACAGAACTGTTGGAGGTGCTGTGGTAGTCTTTTACCTTCAAACATATGCACTTATATTGTGTGTGTGTGTGTGCGTACAGCAGAGGAGACATATCTTCGGCTAGAAAATGATGTTTAATGGTCTCAGTGTTGATAGATAGTTTGTGAGATAATGGTAAGATGTCAGTGTAGCAAAATAAAAACAAAGATCCATTTATGAACTACCTGTGTAGATGCGTTACCAAAAAAATTAAATATAAGATATTTTTGTGCTACATATCTGTTTTTATGGACGAGAGCTATGTGTTGTATGTATGTATGTTCTGGAGCTCCCAGTCACAGTTTATGGCCTTTAACAGCATGTGGAGGATTTTGCTTAGATGCCATTGATGGTTCAGTTCATGTAAATTATTAGCAGTGTGAACCAGACTCATAATTTGTACTACAGTCTTTGCATAATTAAATCAAACTTGTGCATCTGAACAATAGCACAACAGTTGTTTGAGCGATGGATCCTCTTCTTCTGGTACTCTCCTTAGGATAATTTGCATGCAAATGAAATCATTTTGAGTATTTCTAATACAAACTATCCTCACTTTTATTTGTATCCGTATACTTACACTAATACTAGTTTTAATTGAAAACATTTAAAAATGGACCAAATATATAATAATTTGTACTCTATTGCGATATTCAGTTCTGGGGAAAAAAATAATAATGAAAAAACAAAAATGACAATACTATTACTGACATTAATTGGATGAACATGATTTTATGGCAAAGTCATCCAACTTTTGGAGGCTATGCAGTTACATAATTCACTCAAATATCCCTAAAAATGTCTTTCGGTTGCATCTTGTGCTCTCCCTCGGTGGATGGAGTTTACTTGGTTGACGTTACCATGCTGATCTTGTCATGGTCATCCGGACAATTAAGCAGGAAAATTGCTAGATATTTAAAATCCTGGAAAAAAAACGATAAGTTGACCTTGAGTGCAGTAAAAAAATCAGTGAACTGTTCGATCATGCTCCACCTTGCAAACTAACGTATAGAAAATCAACAAAATAAAATTTCCTTCACCAAAGGCACATGACATGGTGGTGTGACTTTTGAGCTGCTGGAGGGATGTCACCTGAAAAGGTCATCTGGAAGGTTTTGAAAACAACATTTCTCCAGTGTGCATTTAACAGACTTCAAATCAGTGCTAATCACAGCTCTACAGAGCCCCTCAAACCCCCAAAATGATTAACCTTTTCTCTTGTGCAAATAAGATCTATATCTGTGCATCTCTCTATATAACTGATGCTATAGCTGAGCTGCCATTTCTGTTTTTTGCCATAAACCACGCCAGTGGCTGCTCGGAGTTCTTCAAAGGATGCTGATTGGTCGGAGCAACTGTGGTTCAAACATTAGTCATTAACTCGAGGCCTGGCAGGATGGATTCTTACAATGTTGCGAATCCAGCAGCTTCGCAAAGGTAACATTAGTGTAATGAAGGAGGTATAGTGGAATCTTCTTGATACATGTCATACAATGAAGCTTCACTGACTATGAGATGAGTTTTCTTCTGTTTTTTTTTCAAAAGACAATCAGCAAAAATGGAGAATTCCATAAAATGATTTGATTAACAGTGAGGAACAATCACACTTGTCACTCTATGAATGTTAATATTTGTATTGATAATGTATTAGCTCTCCTCACCCCTCTCCCACCTCATCAAAGCCAGTCATCTCACGCTCTATAATCATTTTCATATGGACGAGGCTCTGAAAAAGCAGGTTTCATCAGCCACTCTCATCTGTCAGCGAAGGCAAGACAAATGGGGGAGTCGTTCATAAGCATGTACATTTTTGTGCAGACTACACAAAGCCCATACATTAAGCCAGCTGGGTTCACTGCAAAGGCTAGAGCTGGTTTCCTGCAGCCTGAGATCAGATTCACCTCTTTGATTTTTTCATGTGTAACGCAGCCGGCCAGCTGCTGAAGCCAGTGTCAGAACGGCTTAATTCTCCTGCAGGGGAGTAATGATGAATTTAGTGGAACGCTCTAAGTTACAGCTCAGTTAATGTGAACGCTTTACAGGACATGATGAAATGCCATATGTTTTTATTTAGAGGGAAATTACACAGGCTGTCTCTGACACTACTTGTGATATTGATTTGACCTTGGACATGCAGTTAGATGTAGATATTGACATTGATATTAGACATAAAAGCTCAGATAAATGAATTAGATGAGGTATAGATACAGAAACATGCATGCTGAGATATACATAAACATGTAGGCTTAAAGAAAGTAGATGAGATCTTTAATAGGACACAGCTAACAGAGACAGTGTAAGACTGTAGATGTAGGTGTTTATAGGTGTTTATCATATGAAACAATACAGATCTTTAATAAAGACATACACATGATGTTGTATATCTATCATCCCCTCACTTCACTGCAGGGCAATTCATATAAGCCTTTTAGTAAATAAAGGCCAAAAGAATAATGGAATAGCAGTAGACAGTAGTTTGGAAATACTGCCATACATTTGAACGGCCCCTCCACCCCCGGATCACCTGGAGGCCGTATTCTCCATAATTTCCCTTTTTTCAGTTTGTTTGACTTTTCTATTATACATTATTAATGTGCAAACGCCACCCACCGAGAAGGAAGTGAGATGGGACTGGAAGCTCTGAGCAAATAATAACTTGAGTTAACTTGATTTTGAACTTTTTCTTTTTTTGTCAAAACTATTACGCGTTACTATTACGAGTTTCTCTGCATGATAATTGGAAGTACATGTTCTACTCTGCCAGGTTCAGGAATCATGTTTTATTTCTTTATCGCTTATGTTTCTTCATTTTTGTTGACCTAATATTAGTCAAATTTAGTAACACTGATTGTCTAGAATATTGCATTATAATTATAAGTTCTGATTGGGAAATTGTAAACTGTAAACTGCGTTGCAGATCCTTACTGTGTATCTGCATGCTGTGAGGACATGACCTCCGTGTGTTCAGCAGTCTGCCCTGTGCATGGTCTGTGTCATGGAGCGTTTGCAACCATGAGGCTGCAAATGCATGAAAAGGACCCAGTGACAGAGAGAAAGTGAACGTCGTCATCAGAGCACTGCTGACATGTTTGTCTCCCTGGTGATCCCTCTTTCCCTTTTTACAGAGCAAAAGAAAGACAGATTCACATGAACAGATTAGAGTTGTAGAGAATGTAAAAATGTCTCACACTGTTACTCATCACAAAATATATCAGTGATTATGAACAGGATCGTCAAAATAAGATTTGCTTCATCAACAGTTTTATAGCAATGTACCAATTTGAAACTACATGTGCAGCGTCTTTAATTCTGTCCTCCTCTGGCTGTAAGAGAGAGGACCTCCCTCTGTGTGCCGACAGTTCAAATGCAAAGGTGCTGTCATCGAAGTTGTATTCATTCTTCGTTTTATTCAAAATCACAAAAGGCAGCAGTTGAACACACCGAGGGCTGTCGTTGACATTGTTTCAGAAAATGTGATATTTCAATAATTCAGTATTTCTCCACCGTAACCTGGCAGGATGGAAGCCTTTGAGACATAATTTAGGAAGTTCAAATTTACCAAAAATGTAATGCTTAATGAAATGAATACAGTGTATGATATTATTATTATTATTATTATTATTATTATTATTGTTATTATCATTATTATTATTGTTGTATAATAATAGTCGACTGTAAAGTGAGGTCTTAACACGGCAATTTAGATGTGTTTATTGGCTGGAAATTGAAAAGATGAAATATTTATTACTATTTACATTTCAAAACATTTATATTGTAAAATTAGCAAATTAGCATATAATGGGTTTTCATACTTCCACCATGCTAGGATAAAATGATTCAAATACAACATGGATCACTTGCATGTTGTGTCTTCCTTATTTTGAAGCTGTTTTATATTTTGCTCCCTCATTAGTTCATTTCCTCTTCATGACGATGCTCTGTCTGGTTGAACCCAGCCCTCCCTGGTTTCATATATACCTGCTTAACGTCCGCCGTTGGAGAAAAACTCCTGACATTTTATGTTTTGTGTCGCCTTTCAGAAAAAAAACAAAACAGAAAACACATCCCTCCCAAATCAAGCAAATAGAAAGCAGCAACATTTAAAAAGAGGCATATAAGCTCCAGCAAGCGACCGCATATATTTCCCCCCCGCCTTCAGACCCGCCCCGATCATTCCGATCGTTCCTGCAGGGCTGGTCTGAATCCACACGGGGAGAGTGTCGGAGCAGAGAATGTGTCGAGAACTGCGAGGGTTTAGACTCTAACATGGCGGCGGTGCTCGGACCACCCGTAAGGATCAGATAAGTGTATGTGGCGAGCCTGGCCCGGATCAGCATGGCACTTGGAATTACACTGATGTTGAAGCGCCCCCCCCCCCCTCCCCCCCTCCTCTACCCTCCACAGCCTTATAACCACACTGTTCCCTTGTAATAGATTTCAGCAGGTTTTTTCTTTTTTCTTTTTTTTGCTCTCCTCTACGCTTGTTTATTATTGTTCCAAATGACAGAGTGCAGAGTTGAGGGTGGAGGAGTAGGGCTGATGGTGGTGGTGGTGGTGGTGCGTTTGAGTGTGTGCCTGTCCCGGGTTTTTCTGTACTTATGAGAACCAAATGTCACGTCGGGGGACCAGGAGATGAGGGAAATCATCCGAGGTGAGGATGTGCTGGCAGAGGCCTCCGCGAGTACGGTAATACAAATGTCTGCGTGTGTGTGTGTGTGTGTGTGTTCCACTGAAAACCAATCATTGTCAAAGCAGAATATGCCAACTGTCAGTCTACACTCGCCAAGCCGAGTTTTAGCCCCACAGCTCAGCAGGTTTATGGGGTTTTAAAAGCCACATATCCTGAAGTTGCCGTCCGTCCGCTCATCTAACCGTCCTGAGTCTGACGGGCAATTTGCTACTGATGACAGCTGGCCCCCCCCCCCCACTCCCCCCAACTCCTCCAGCCCCCCCCCCTCTCCACTCACACACACTTGAGTAATGAGGATGAGAGTGGGTGAAAAGAAGAGGGCCATCCCTGTTGATTGCCCTGTTGCCCCCTCCTCACCCCCTCAGACCAGCTAACCGGAGCCACGCAGCCGGGAACAGTTTGCTCTGCTGTAGGAGCACCAGATTCCTCAGCAGCTCTTGTCTTTTTGACTTTTCTCTCGTTCTCTTCATATGCTGAGCAGTCATGGTCATGTACAGTTCACATACCAGGCTGTGACATCATCACGGTCACATTTATTTTGTTCCATCTAACAGAGAAATAAAGAAGGAACTGTTAAAGGCATCTGAAGTGGTCCTGTTTGCAGTGAGGACCAGTTTTAGTCAGTGTTTCCATTTGATGTTCCTTCAGTTGTACAGAAATCGGCAGATGCAAACACTGAAATGAAAGCATTGATTAAACCTGAACTTCGAAATGTGCACATATGTTGCCAAAATGAGAGTAAAGTTCAAATTATTGTCAGTGATTTGGCTTCATTGAAGCTTCATAATAGCATCCGTTGTCCTCATTTTAGCTCATTTCAAATACAAATGTTCAGAATAGCAGGATTCTGCCAGGCCTTTCTGTGAAAATCATAATGGAAATGATCATCATGATTTTTTTTCTTTCTTTCTTTTTTTTTTTTTACAAGAAATGAGCTGAAATCATTCAAATTCAAATGCTCAAGATAGCATGAGTCTTGCGTTTCCTTTTTAGCCCCAATTATTATTTTTTAAATTTCAGTGTCATATTCAACACTATATCAAGGTCCATCTATTTCACAAAATCAAGATCAATTTAGCAATCAGGAGGAATACCATTCTGTCTTTGAAAACAGTTTTATTATGTCTTCAGTGGTTCTGGAGGAGCTTATTCAGGGCTGAGAAAATAATCTTGACTTCAAATTGAATTTGAAAGAATCTGTCTATTTGACTCACTCACCTATATGAAAGTGCAATACTAAATAGCCAAAAGCAGTCCACTTATATCAGCTATGACATGTTATTAGCGATAACAATCCAGTCATTCAGTATGTATTAACACTCTGCAAGGGTCCATTCCTAAGAAGCACTTTAGATATCTCAGGAACAGGAACACGAATATGATAATAGATTATCTGACAAAATGAGTCTTATTGTATTGTATATCTTAATATTTGGATCAACAGCGTTAACAGTTTGACCACTCTGTATTCCATTCGCTAATCTCCAACCATATTCCTCCGATGCACTATGGCTGGAGGTTGCGGCTTTAACCTGCAGACTGTGATCAACTTCTTGGCTCTTCAAAGTAAAAGTTTCAACAAATATATTTTATTCTGCTCAATTCCAAAACTTTTCCATAGCAAGACTATGAAACCTTCACTTAACAGGAGCCGCAACTTTACAAGGTGTTGGTAAATAATAAAAAACAGTGACAAAACCCAAAGTCTATGCCAAAGGGAGTCATTTCATCTACAGCAAACACTACCTCTGACCTAACATATAATGCCCACCTTGCAGTTAGTTTTGTATGTCCTCAAACAAAGATAGGTAGAATGCTGGTCCAACCGGCTGGTCTACTGCAGCTCAGGCAGTGTGAGGCTTGTTGGTATGCAGAAGACCGTTGTGTTCCAGGATCCTCAGTATGTGTGTATGTACGTGTTGCTGCTGTATGCAAATTTTCTTGATGTCCTGAAGGTATAGCTGTGCTATAGATGTAGTCTGCAAAAGAAATGGTCATCTGTGGCAATGCATTTGCTTGGCAGAGGCAGAGGCTGATTGTGTGTCAGATTCTGGTATGAACCAAATCAAATCAAAT
>JBCAUF010000042.1:25676239-25688733 GCA_038406115.1 Haemulon aurolineatum
TAGACCAGTAACAGGATTTTAAACTCTATCCTTTGACACACAGGGAGCCAGTGCAGTGATTTAAGGACGGGTGTGATTCTGTTGGTCAGGACTCTGGCAGCAGCATTCTGGATGAGCTGCAGTTGCTTGATTGATTTTTTACTGAGACCTGTAAAGACACCATTACAATAATCAAGCCATCACTACAATAGAAATAGTGATGGTATTCATTCATCATCATTGCTTGCTTAAACAATTAATGCAAGCCTTAGTCCTATCCCAGCTTGATTACTGTTCAGTCACATGGTCCAACACATCAGAATACAATCTTAATCGGTTACAGGTAGCTCAAAACAAAGCTGCCTGTATAGTGCTTAACTGCTCACACAGAACTAGAGCTTATGAGATGCTTAATCAGTTAAATTGGTTACCAGTTAAAAGTAGGTTACACTACTCTCTTGTTAGTTTTGTTAGAAATATCATGACAACAAAGAGTCCTGTTTATTTAAGAATTTGAAGTTTTCTCAGGATGGACAGGAATACTTTACACGTCAGTCATCAGAAAAGAGATTTCTCCTGCCTGCTTATAGAACAGGAGCCGGACAGAGAACACTGTGGTAGCATGGAACTCTTTACCTTTTGGTTAATGAAACTAGTAAGATGGCCTTTAAATTAAATTGAAAGTGAATTTATTTACAAAAGGTGTTACATGATTTTTTATATTCATATCCCTTTTCTTTTGACCATATAAGTCCATAAGGTTCTTAGATCATGAGTTGATCAGAAGATAACCAACTTCAATCAAGTAATGATTTTCATTTCCTCTTCTATTGGATGTTTTGTTTGTTGTATGCTGTATGAATGCATGCTTGTGAGTGTAAAAATGGATATGTAATCTGTGATTTTGACCACAGGAAGAACAGCACTCGTCCATGTACGAGACAGCTGATTGTTGGATCAATAAACAATTCAAATTCCAAAATTTAATAATATTATTTGATATATTGTTGTTGTTATATTGCTGAGGTCATCGTCGTATATACTGTATCAGATCTATATGAAGGTCCAACACACAACTGCCCACACACACACAAACACACACAAACGCATCACGCCCCCCCGCCCCCACATCATGCAGCAGTGATGAGGGGATCAGCCGGTTATCAGGCCCCCGGCGGCGTGTGGGGGGGACCGACGGCCGCCCCTGTTTGTGTAGCTGTGAGACTGGACTGTGTCAGAGGCGGAAACCGTCAGTCTGCGTGTTTCCCCCAAGCACACACACACACACACACACACGGGGGCCCCGGCGGCTCACATGTGACGACGAGGGCCCGGAGCTCACTGAGAACATGTCTTACATTTCACAAAGTTTTACAGAATGGAAGGCAGCTCTACGGTTTAAGGCTGTTCGACTCAAGTCTGAGTTTCTGTGCTGAGCACAAAAAACAGAATTGCACAAAATTCAGTTTCCATTCCAGCGTGCAAACAGCGAAACATTAGCATGCCATCACAGAGGACACACACACACACACACACACACGCACACACACAAACAGGGGTAAAATTCAAACCCAGAGACTGGCCCCCACCAGGTCCAGCACTGAAAAGATACGTCAGTGTGACAAATGTAACAAACTGACGCCTGAACGCTGCGTTCAGGGGCTGAGTGACACCACTCCAACTTTCTGACGCTCTGCATTAAACAAGAAAAACATCCATTCATCTATCAATCTATCTGTTGTAGGGATTTTTCGGATGTTGTGATTATGTAAATTATGCAGATGCTGCTGCAGTCAAATGTGAAAGGTCCTCTGAAGTGAAAGGCTGGACGGCCCCTCACCATGTATTTATCCCCCCTTGGAGGGATGCATTACCAAGTGCCCCTGTTTTATTTGCCGTATTTAACCAGGTTTTACAGATCAGGGCTCTGATATATCAAGATGCATCCGCTATTGTAGCTTTGTGAGTCCTCAGCCTCCATCTGCAGCCTGATTGACGCTTCTATTCACCTATAAGTGCCGCCTTCACTGCACTTTTCCACAGCTTTTATTTTCAAATGGACGTTTCGTTTTACAGCAATCCCTTTTGACTCAGCCCTTTCACTGCCACTTGGAAGTAGAAATATAGAAATAAATGTGAAAATAATAACAGCATATGGTCCTGTTTTCTCTCTCTCTCTCTCTCTCTCTCTCTCTCTCTCTCTCTCTGGAATCACAGTGTGACTGTATTACAGAAGAGGCTTTTTCGGCAACACGACCATGTTTCCATATCAAAGGCACCAAACAAACAGGCTTCTGTCACATCGGTGCATGCGGGAGAGGAGGACAGACTCATCGCCGTGTGCCATTACATGCAAAATAAAATGTGCCACCTTTAAAATTGATCCACCTGTAAATTATTTGAGCTGGGATGTAGACAGGGCATAAGAATTTAAATCTAATTTTAAATCTAAAAATCCTGTTTTGATTTCCATGTTAGAGACGTGTACAGAATGACCATAAGCTACAGGTTTGGGTTTACAGTGAGCTTTAATACACTATACAACGTATAAGGTCAGCCCTCAGTGTCGGTCTGGACTCAAACAGAAGTGATTAAGAGATGAGAGAATTAATTCTTCAAGCTCAGCTAAGGCTCTGGATTAGACTATTTCATACACATTAATAATCCTGTATAAGTGTTGTCTTGAGTTCAGCCCCCACACAGATGTCCCCCAGCCTCCCTCTGCCCCCCCCCTCAGCCGGCTCACGGTGCTGCTGCTGGATCTGCACCGGTCCACCGGGTTCATTCAGCTCCCCTCTCTCGTGTGTCGTCTGCCCGTTCATTTGAAATCTGCATTGTTGACCCCTCCAGACTTTACCCAGGCCCCTAAATACATCCACAATCTGTTAACCCTTTACGAGCCTGGACCGCTCTTATATCAGCTGATTCTCAGACCCCTACTGAAGACCAACGGCGATCTAGCTTGTCAGTGCTCCGCCCCCCCCCCTCCCAAAAAAAAAAACCACTATCAATGTTTTTGTTGTTTTTTGTTTGTTTTTTTTAAGCAACAATGAGTTTTATTTCATTTTGAAATTTTAGTGGATTGTTTTTTGGGGGAACAAGTTTTATAATAATTTTTAAAGATATGTTCCTGATGAATGAGATGAGAGGCTGGAGTGGGAGTTTTGTTGCATTTTTAATTTGGGGGATGAGTCACATGTCAGGAATAACCTGTTCTGGAGAAACAAATGCAAGCACAAATGAGAGGGCCAAAATATTGGAAACAGCAAAAGTTAGTGCACTCCAATAATCAACATACAGTTAAACGAAGACCTCTCTGGACGTGTCAGAACATTATTATCTTTCACACAGAGCTGTTGGATCACAGACTGTTTCATGAAGTGGCCACTGAGCGTATAATTTAAGTTTTAAAGACACATTTTATTTTGTTAAATTATTATTTCCCATTGGTTGGCTCCAGGCAGCATTGTGCAGTCAGGACAGCAGTGATGGAGCTGACTGTATGTTTGCTGTAAGACTCACTGTTACAGTGGACTCAGCTGGGCTCAGAGGAATCTGATGCAGAGATTCACGACTTCTCCTGCTGATACTGACAGAGAATCTGCCAATCATCCAAAACACACATTTTTGGTCCTTCTGGAATTTTTCTTAAAGAATGAATGAGCCATGTTTACTATTTATGATCAAACAAAGGAGAGAATTACATGTAGCCATACAGACAGAGGACAGAACATCTGTTTCAGCACCTGAAGCAGCTGCTGGCCCACGGTACACACAGACACAAATATGGAACAATATGGCCAGTTGTCTTAAAGATATTGCACAATGTCAAAAAAATGGTTAGGCCCCAGTCTTCCAAAAAAAAAGAAAAAACAAAAACACATTTTTCATTTTTTGTTTTGTTTTCCACAAAATAAAATGCATTAAAGGAGAATCCATGTCTAAAAAAATACATTAATAAAAGAAATAACTTCGTAAAATACCTAAATTATTTCTTTCTTTCTTTCTTTCTTTCTTTCTTCCTCCACAGACTCTCTCTCACAGTGTGTATCATAGTCTGGAATAAATATTGTGTGTAAACAGTTCCAAACAGCGTGTTGAGCTGATATGAGTCACATGTCGGTAGGTGGAAGTGTCCTTTAGCGCTGATTGAAATCAGTTGTTTTAGCGCATTAGCGGAGGACAGGAGGCATCAGACGGAGCTCATCACCGCGCGCGCGCGCACACACACACACACACACACACTGACGCGTGTCCACACACTCATCTGTCAGCCCCGTCAGCGGCGTGTGTGAACACTCCATTCAGCGCTAAATGCAATCAGCGAGTCCCATTAAGGTCTGAACTGGGAATCCACGTTCCTCCACAGCCCCCCCACCCCACCACGGCCCCCCTCCCTCAGCCCGTGTTGATTAGCGGTGTAAATATGCAATAAGTTCTCTCTCTCCGGTGTGAATGGGACCGATAATGGGTCGTTATCTTATCCCGGTCAGGGGGGAGAATGTCCGCAGATAGGGTGGGGGGAAGGAAACGCTGATCTGCGACCCGCGGAGAGGAGAATGAAATGAAACCACATCTGTAAGACTCCTGTCTGACTGTGGAAATATGAAATATGCTTAATATGCTTTTAGTCATGGAGAAGATACAAATATTTAAAAGAGTCGATTACAGTTTGACGGCAAACAATCACATTAAATTCACAATATTTAAATCTGCAGGTCCTTTAGCCGATTATCGCATAATAGACCTAATAAATAACACTAATAATAATAAAAATAACAATAATAATAATTACAATAATAATAATAATAGATCGGAGCTCGCCTTTAGAAGCATGATTCCACACATGAATCGCCTGTGGTCTGTGTCGCCACAAATGAGCCAGAATTCAACGTTTTTTCTATTGAGTTTGGTGCCGTCAGTCTAGCTTCGTTAAGACTTTATCCCTTCATTTGATTTATTTAATTTAAAATCATAAACACTTAAATTTGGTCAATTAAAAAACAAAAAAAACATTAAAAAAAACATAAAATATAAAATATAGCCTCATTTACCACTGCTGTGAATTACTCTTTTAAATTTAAATTCTTGGTTTAAATGCAAGCAGCAGAAACAGTTTACCACCTCTACACACACACACACACACACACACACACACACACACACACACACACAGTATGAAGGGCTAACCCTAATGTGCAGATTATGAACTGGTTGATCAGTCCCTTATTTCTCGCTTGGACCCTGACTTCCTGAAGGCCTCCCTGTAAACACGATGTAAATGGGGCCCCAACAGATTATGATGCCTTCACTGACAAGGAAATAATCGGATTACTCTGTGGGGACCCATCGACAGAGTTTTCTAAAAGTCCGCAAACAGTGCGGATTATCTTAATTGAATTAATTCTCAATACACACAAATCTGCGGCCAGTTCACGCCGCGCGGAGCTGCGCCGGCAGCAGCCGATCCCAGAGCAGTCGCTGCATGCGCTGTCTGTGACGTCAGCGGGCTATAAAACCAGCCCTGTTCTCAACTGGTCCCACTTAAAACCAACAATCCACATCCCCGAGTACCAGCAGCTCCCGGAGTCCGCAGCAGCCAAACCCTCCAGAGTCATGACGCACTTCTAGGAGAACTTTTTTCCACGGACCGGGAGACCTCCGCGTGCGGGACTTTTCACTCTACAGCGCAGTTTTCGCCTCCCGAACTTTCTCCTTTCCCCCCTCCCTCCCTCTCCCTCTCCCCTCGGTGTGATGCCCGCCGGGATGTTCAGCATAGACAGCATCCTGTCCGGCCGGCCGAGCTGCAAGGAGCCGCTGCTGCTGCACCACCGGAGCGGCCCGGTGGTGCTGTCCGCCGCCGGCCTCACGGACTCTATCTACACCACCGACTACAACGGACTGTACTCGGCCACTTGCGGGGGGCCCTCCCCTCCCGGAATTCAGTCGGTGAACGGGACCCGGATTGGATATAACGGCTACTACTACGGACAGCTGCACGTCCAGGGCGCCGGAGGAGGTCCGCCGTGCTGCAGCTCCGTGCCCGGCCTCAGCCCGCAGCAGTGCCCCTGCATCCCGGCAGGTAGGACACACTCACCCTGGGTCTCTTTCTCTAGGAACAGCTTTATTATGCGAAGAGACCGACGGTTCAGATGCGAGTTGGGTCTGATTGGTCTTGTTCTGGAACATTTACGCATTTACTGTAATAACAGCAGATTTATTCGCCCCTTTCTGAATATCACATCATTTATTTCCAGGACTGGTTATGAGTCCTTCAAAGTTTATTTTACGCGCTGTTTGATATTTTCTTGTCTTTAAATCTGTTCCCAAGACTGATTTGATAACATATTCCATCTCTTCAGACGCGTAAACAGAATCGCGGCGTCTTTTTACGCACAAAAGGCGCGTTCCAAACACTTTCCAAACACGTTCCAAACGCTTTATATTTTTTGTTTGATATTTTCTCGTCTTTAAATCTGCTCCCAAGACTGATTGATCAAATATTACCTCTCTCCTGACGCGTAAACAGAATCGCGGCGTCATTTTACGCACAAACGGCGCGTTCCAAACACTTTATATTTACAGCATGTTCACATGTTGATACCTATCTTTATCTCGCTCGTGTTGCGGGTTTATTGTCCACGATCAGAGTCGGTGACCCGTGTGGAGACGCTGCGGGCCGACCTGAGGCCGTTCGGCTGTTATTTTTCTTTTACGCATGAACTAAACATGGCAAAGTTTACCCAAAAGTTTCATATTTCATTTCTTTCACGCATCAGCTGTAATCTGCATGTGCACAAGTTTCACCCCTGAGCTGCTCGTTCTCACCCCGTGCTGTCTCTCTCCCCCTCGCCGTGTTTGCAGGCTACGACAGCCCGGGCTCGGTGCTCATCTCGCCGGTGCCGCACCAGATGATGTCCTACATGAACATGGGCAGCCTGTCGCGCACCGAGCTGCAGCTCCTAAACCAGCTGCACTGCCGCAGGAAGCGGCGACACCGCACCATCTTCACCGACGAGCAGCTGGAGGCTCTGGAGGGCCTCTTCCAGGAGACCAAGTACCCGGACGTCGGGACCCGGGAACAGCTGGCCCGCAAGGTCCACCTTCGGGAGGAGAAGGTCGAGGTCAGTACAGCTTCCTGCTCTCAGAACAGACACTATTATTATTATTATTATTATTATCATTATTATCATCATTATTACTATTATTAGGCCTATTGTTATTGTTAGCATTCTTCTTCTTCTTCTTCTTCATCTTCTTCTTCTTCCTATTATTATCCTTATTATTATCTTTATTGTTAGCATTCTTCTTAGTATTATTATTATTATTATTTGACCGTATATTTTCGATAATATCTTAAATTAGAGTCTACTAATTTTTCCCCCGTCATTCACCATATTTAAACGGCCCCATTTTTGACAATTAAAGAAAAACATAATTCATATAATTAGTACACAGTTATCTAATCAATAATAGATTGAATTAACGTACACCAGGGCTGTGTTCATATTAATCTACAATATAGTTACACATATATAGAGCACATAGCTCGATTCGAGTAATAACAAAAATAAAAAATAAATACTTTTTTTTTTTTTTTAAATAGCAAAACCAGGCAAGGCATGAAAATAAGAATAAGAACAAGAATAATAATGATAATAATAATAATAATAATAATAATAATAATAATAATAATAATAATAATAACAATAACAATAACAATAACAATAACAATAATAACAATAATAGCCTAATAATAAGAGTAAAGCGTATAGCCTACAACAAAATAAAGGGGAACAAATCCTAAATAAGACAATAACATGTGAGGCTCACAGTACTTCACTTGTTGCTGTATCAGGCTGCAGAGCTTCATAATGTGACGAAGAGTTTTCAGATAAAGGTCATGCATTGCGCAGTGTGTGGAGCAGCTCCACGGAGTCAGGGACCTCCGGAGACCGACTCGTTTTAGTGTCACTGCGGGAGAGGACAGAGGGGGAGGACAGAGGGGGAGAGCGCGTCCCTCTGTAGGCGCAGATATTAAACTGTGCTTCTTCTTCTTGTTTTGAATCTCTAAGGTTTGGTTCAAAAACAGACGCGCGAAGTGGAGGAGGCAGAAGCGCTCTTCGTCAGAGGAATCAGAGAACTCTCAGAAAACGTGGAACAAATCCGCCAAAGCGTCCGCGGAGAAACCGGAGGAGAGCAAGAGCGAGGTGGACTCTGACAGCTGATCACGACACTCGTGTGTGTGTGTGCGCGCGTGTGTGTGTGCACATAGAGCGGGGGTGGGGGTGGGGTGATGAAACGTGTTGCCATGTTGCACAGTTGTACATATCTACATTTTATTATTGATTCTGTGTCCGCTATTTATATTTAATTTAAGTTTTTTTGTAATGTTCCGCACGCGCCGGGACACGGTGTCTGAATATATCGTAATGTTATATGTGACATTTTTATGGATATTAAATGTTGTAATTTTTCCGTTGTAACATTGGGGCAGGTGGAGCGTCTATATGACCGTTCATTATGTTGTTTTATTTTGAAAAGCTAAGAAACCTACTTAAAAAGGACAACGACTATACATTAAAATATGACAGAAACATCTTCATCATCTGTCTGATTTTTTTCTTCGCGGTGGGGGACGTGTTGTGGTGTCGGTCTGCCCCGTCAGGCCCCAGGATGGGCCCCGGGAGCCCCGGGCAGAGCAGCCGGTGGTGTGTGCTGTGATAGAACCGCCTCATTGGCTGCTCGTGTGTCGCCGCTGTTCGGCTTTAGCGCGCGAGGCCGAGCCGCGTGGAGAACACACGCGCCGATTTAAACTTTAAATGAGCACGAGACGGTTGAGCGTTTGAAACAAACAGACGGCTTCAGGGTCGCCTTCAATGCGTCGTAATATTTACAACCAACACATCAAAGCAGGAGGTGTGTGTGCATGAAATATTGAAAAATAAAAATAAAACAACAGCCTGCAGCACAAAAAATCTCGGCCTTAATATCAGACATATCTGCTCTGCTTTCATAACGTTATGCTAACGTTCATTTAACATTCTGTCTCAGCACGGAGCTGATGTGGAGCATCACTGTGACTGTAGTATTAACTGTAATGTCACTGTACACTATTCTGTACTGTAGTATTAACTAATGTGACTGCAATATTAACAGTAATGCATTGATGGGGCCAGGATTTTTTCTCTACAGGTGCTAATGGGGGCTTGACCAATAGTGAGGGTGCTAATTTTAATTTACTATATACATGTAGCCTATTAAAATATAACATGAAATTTTAGAGGGGCTTAACTGGGGCTATAGACACATTTTTGACGGGGCTGTAGCACCCCTTAGCCCCGGTGTAGAGCCGCCCATGCTAATGTGTGTGATATTAAACGTGATTAATCAGAGCTTTAGGATCAGACTGCAGCAGGTGACAGTGTTGTCTGCATGATTAATCAATCAAAAATACATAAATATGCAAAGTCAGTCATACAACGCAGTCATAGATTTGGTTATAAAGTGAGTAGACAGATCTGAGCTCCGTTCAAACAGCACACGGACAGTTTCTATAGTGATTTAATGTGAGCGAGGTTCATTATCAGCCAAAGACACAACATTTATATTGATACTCTACAAAATTACAATATGTGTGTTAGGCTAAGTGTGACCTCGGTGTGTGTGTGTTCTGTGCGTCCTACACACGGCTGTGTTTAAAGGGGAAAAATCAAAAATAAGTGAACTCTTTTCTTTCAAAAATCAAAACGCACGCGCGGCGCTGAGAGTATACCGCGTGCGTCCACAGGGGCCGCCACCGTCAGCACACATGCACGGAGAGGTCACATCTGCTCCGAGTGAACGGTCCCCGAGTCCTGAGTGTGTTGAGAGTGTGTGGGCATGAACTGACGGTGTACTGTCTGCGGGAATTCATGTGATATAGCCTATAGTATAATATCAATATCGCAGCCCGGGCTGACCATGACAAATTATTAATATTAAATATTAGGCATGAAAGTGCCTCATCTTCACTTCCAATTAAAATAAATAGACATCTTTGCTGCAGAGTAGCCTACACGCAGGGAAATACAAATTATTATTATTATTATTATTTTTCAAAATAAGACTCACCCATTCAGGAATCAGCTGTGCAGCTCCTGAAGTCAGCTGTTGGTCCGTGCTGTTTGCCGCCGTGTCTGAAGCTTTAATCTGACTGCAGATAGATTTGATTTTTTTAAAAATCAAACCAATATGTTTGGGATATTTATTTAAATTTTCAATCTAGTATTTTTTATACCGAATCTGTCTGGGTTTCTGCAAATTAAAATAAAATAAGAAATATATTTTTTCTCAACTGGCATTATGAAAACGGCTTTAATAGACCGTCATATTAAAAAATAAGTTGAATGAGCTGGATCAATACAATAGGCTATGAAAATTCTAAATAACAAAAATGAAAGAACTAAAACAAACGTAGATTTTTCTGCTCTGTGAGGCCTGTGCTGATCTCTATAGAATCCGCTCCAGTCCTGCAACGAACGATTATTTTCTCGATGACTGAGTGTAAAATTCATACAGTGCGAGACACATTCCCGTCACGTTCAGATCAATTCACATTTTACTTCTATAACTCAGGATCTCAGATCTCAGCTGAGTCTGAGCTGCACTGTGTTCACCTGAGAACTGAAAGTGCGGATGTGAAACTCAAACTGATTTTATTCTTTCATAAATGGATTCCACAGCTGTTTAATTACTGCTTTGTCATTGGTGGATATTTAGTGGATGGACCTTCAGTTTAATCAGCCTGCAGTAGTTTTAGTGTCACCGGTGAGTAAGGTCACGTGGTGAGTCACGTGTTTGTGTGCTGTCATACACATCAGCACATTAACTACATTTACTCAACTTGGTCTTTGTCCTCTACTCCAGTGTTTCCATTCTGATGCACACTCTTCACTCTCTTCAGGCCCTGCCCAGCATAAACGTGTGTGTCCACATGTGTTGATGTTGTGTGTTTGTGATAAACTGAGGGGCCCCAGTGTTTATGTGTCCGAGCTAAATCGGCTCTT
Source organism: Haemulon aurolineatum (assembly GCA_038406115.1). Classification (NCBI taxonomy): domain Eukaryota; kingdom Metazoa; phylum Chordata; class Actinopteri; order Lutjaniformes; family Haemulidae; genus Haemulon; species Haemulon aurolineatum. Next base: position 25,687,267 of record JBCAUF010000042.1, read on the forward strand.
TAAAAAAGGCCCCTTGGATCAGCTGGAGAAGTCATCACACAAAAGCTGAAAACAGGCCGGTGTCCACGGGATGGTGACGCTACAAACATATGACCTTCTTATATAGACCATGATGCACTGCTGTAGAGTAAAGGAGCCAATGAGCTCAACCTGAAACATCTACTGCAGGAAAATGACACATAGGCCTACGTGTGGCAGGAGGACTCACAGTGGTGTTACTGTAGTAGGCCTAAAGGATCGGAGTGTTTCTGCCTCTGGGCAGACTGATCTGGAGTCAGTGGCGGTCGACCTGTCCTGTCTTTGTGTATGAGGACGTGCTGTCGTGACCAGTCCGGGGACATTAGTGTGCTGCATCTCAGACCTGTTGGACTTCACATTTCTCCTCTGGAACGATCCAGATGCATCGGGCCCCACGGGACCGCCACTCCAACACTAAAACCGAAAGATCCTCGGCCGCTCGCTGCAACTGAAAATGGAAAGAACGATCATTTAAGGCAATCGATTCAGTATCATCATGGCGAATCGTTTCCACCACTCCAAAACATGGCAGTAACACCGTCATGTGAAGCCTCATAGAAGGGCCCATGTCGGTGGGGAATTCCAATTTAACTCAGGTTTTAATTATCTGAGTGTTTTTGGGGGTCACCGCATTAAAAGCAGCTCCAGTAGCAGTTTTTTATCACTGAGCTGTAAAATCGTGACACCGTCCCAATGTCTGCACCTCTCTAGGTGGAGCCTGAGCCCGTGTGGAGGTCCAAGTATCCTTCATTATGACCGACGTGGAACATGATAAGAATTAGCATGTCTGAGAAAAACTGTTGCCACAACAACAAAATGAGAAAGAGACACCTCGGAGCAGGAGGAGCACAGCGAGACGTGACCGAAGAGGTTTGGAGCAGCTCAGCAGCTGTTGGGTGGAGGTCACTGAGGCGTCGGGGAAAACAAAGATGCATTACTGATTTCAAATCATGACAGGGCAAATAATTGAATGAATTCCACCACATCCTGATCACAGAGCTGCAGGGATGTGAGAGGAGAGCCTCCTTAAGCTAGTGAGAAACAACTGAGAGCTCATCTCAGAAAGAAATGCAAAAAAGCAAAAAGAGGTGAAATTTGACGTTTCCTGATGGAAATCAGAATTTGATTAAGTATTTTATGGCAGAAACTGTTCGCGTCAAGCCCCCCCCCCACCTGAATTTCTTCACTCGTTTCACTTTCCCCAGTTTTTTCTTACCCTTCACCCATGAAGGAGCTAACAGGCCGCGGCTAGACTGATACGCTAACGGCTGTTTGACCTGTGTGTGTTAAATACTCGACACACTTTGACAACCTGCTAGAGACGTGTTCTCAGCACTTTTGTCTCTATGAGTGTTTGACTTTACACAGATTTTTAGGCTAATTAGGATAACGTCTTTAAATCCACAGCGGCAGGTGATCGTGACATCAGAGCTCTGCGCGGCTTTCCCA
>JBCAUF010000042.1:25746154-25756651 GCA_038406115.1 Haemulon aurolineatum
AAAAAGACACACAGCTCCAGGACAATGACAAGGAGCAGCACCAAGCACAACTGTCTAATTCCAAGATGCAGGACAACATTTGGCCAATCATCTCTATCAGTTCAAAGTACATACCTATGGAATTCCTTGCCATCAGAAATTAAATCCCAAACAGAATTGAAGACCATGTGAAAGCAGCAGCAGAAGTGTGAACACTAGCTTCTTACAAGTCACTGTTAACAGCACTTTGCTGAGATTTAATGCTAAACTTAACCCATATTTTTTTAAATTTAATTTATTAATTTATTTTTTTATCAGTAATTGACAATTGCAACTGTGTTTATTTACTCATTATTTACTGTATTTGTGCTATTGCATTTTTCTTAATTGTAGTCAGACTATTTCATTGTATTTTGAACGCCTGACCAGGGACAAACAAATTAGCTTAAACTAGACGTCTTATGTGCATCGCATTTTCCCTTTTTGTGGCAATGTTGTATGTATCGTCCCTGCTAAATAAACTTTTAAATAAAAAAATAAATAAAGGGTGTGAACAATGGGAAATGTCTCCGTTTTTGATAATAATATGTAGATAGTCTATTTTTGACAGAAGCCGGATCAAGATACACAGAGCTGACAGGAAGTCAGACACAGGAAAAGCATGGTGGATTTGATCAATTTTCAAAATAAAATAATATGCAAAACCAAAAGCTATGTAAGAACATAGCCTACGTATACTATCATGATGCAGTAATGATGTCATAGACCTTTGTCGACTGGAATCAAGGTGTCAGTTAACCAACCTAACATCACATATCATGAGCTTCAGATATGGAGAACTTTTTTGCATTAGCTGTATATTTATACTGTACCAGTAGTTACGGTGCAAAATTAGAATAAAGTTGGAGAAAAAATATCCATCTGTCTGCTGTGTGGTGCTGACAAGGTGGTGTACAGTTGGGTTTTAGAGCTTTTTCCAGAAAATGAGTGTCGTCGTGCGGCTGAAAATGACACTATGAGAGCGATCAGGACCAGCTGCTTAGGTGCCCAAGGAGACACGCCTAAGTTACAGTATTTCTCTTTTGGCTACCTTGAATAAATTGTTTTTTGGTCACATCACTTCATGACACGTAAATTAAACAGATTATTTATATTTGCATTCTTCATCTATGACATCTGAGCTTAAAAGATTTTGTCTGTGGAATAAACCAACCCTCCAGGATCTGAACACAACCCCGGAGCAGATGGTGACACAATGACTGCAGTATGTCATCGGGGTGCAATATCTTCAGACCTGCGAGGCGAGATAAAATGTGCAGTTGTTGACATAAAGGGACTTTTGTTAATCTTTTCAGATGTCTTTGGGTTTTGTTGTGGAGATGGCTGGCAAAAAAAAAAAAAATCACCATCTGTATGTACTTTTACCCACCAGGGCCTGTCTGTCTCAACACAGCCATCTTGTGTCTTTCTCATCAACACAGTCTTTGACATTGTTGTGAAGGCTATTTAATGAGAATTTAATAATACAGAATTCAGCGGTAGGAAGGGTTTCAGATTGAGTGAATACTTTAAAAAGCAGCCGCAGCTTCAAAGAAAGTTAGTCCAATCAAGCTCCAAACCCTGCTGGGCACGCCATGGTCACCATGGTGACACCCGAGGGACCATCCGATGTGCAGTCATGCACTTAATCAACACCTGATGGAAGATGACAATTCAGTGGAGAAGGGAGGAGAAAATAGCAATGGAAAGTAAGTGGTCTAAAGAGTGAAGTGTTAGGGTCGCCATTTACTCTCGCTGTATATGTGTGAGACGTTGGAATCAGTCAGTCTCATCTGTCTTCCCCTGGCTCGGGAGGGCAAGAGCAAAAGACCACAGGCATGACTTCAAACTTCAAAAAGATTATTCAACTTTTAACGGAAGTGCTGGTGTTGTGGATGAAGCACTTTGAGGTTTATGCTCAAAAAGAATAAACCTATCTTGTCTGGTGAGAAGTGGTTTATTCAGACCACAGCCTGTTGGCTCTCCTGCTCCAGTGTGCAGAGGCATGGTTGTTGGAGATGGAGCCTGGTTGCAGCTATTATCTTGTGACAGGCACCTGACTTTTATTCAAAAGCAGTGAAATGATCCTTTAAGGTTGATGTTGGTGATATTGTGGTAAAAACTGCTTCAAAAAAACCTAATTGGTAATTTATTGTGTTAATTATCTTGCGTTAACACAAGTAAGGTGTATTTAAGATGAAGGAATTACATTTGATTGCATGTATTAAGGAAATGGCAGCAATGCAAATGGCCAGAAATAATATAGAACATTCCCTGTTCGGGCAACAACAAAAAAGATTGAGTCCATATCCTTGGGACAGAGGTGGGAAAGGGGAGTACTTTGTGGGCCATGCACGAAACTTCCAAAATGCCCCTGCCCCGCTGTGCCTAGACTAAGCCTGGTCTATGAAAATAGAGCCCATAGTCTCATTTCAACTGACACTGTACAACCTGACATGAGGGTTGCAGTCAAGATTTTCTTTAAATGTTGAAAAACTGAGTGCAAGTATGATAAATTCAAAAACGAAGTTGTAGTCTATGCTAATAAATGGAATATTTCATTACGAAGACTGGATTTGCACACCATTACACAGCTTAACTGGTGGTGTATTAAAGGACATACCACTAAGTCCTCTCAAGCAGATCAAGTCTACCAGCCCCAATAATTTTTATAACAGCTGTTTACCCAGCTTGTGTTTTCTATAACGAGCCTTTGTTCAAAGAATCCTCATTAATCTTTTCTCCAACTATTTGACGTAGAATAAGAAAGTCATGCTCTGAACCCAGTCTGACTTTGAAATCAGCCGCAGAGGACTGCAGAGAACTCAGCGTCAGCTTCCTTAAGACTTGTTTTAGCCCTTTTTCCTGCTTAATTGTTTGTGCAGGATGTGACCCTGCTATTAGCAAATCCTCAAATCCCCAGCAGTGTCTTTTCACGGGCTCGAGGGAAGTATTGAGGCATGCTAATCCTTTCTCAATCACTACATTTGGAGGCGAGAAAGAGCTGAGTTTCGATAACCAAAGCCATCTTACTCAGTGCTATTGCATAACCACAACAAAGAGCTCTGGGATGTGTTTTCATAGCTAAGCATATTTACATGTTTTTACTGTAGACATAATTAGGTCAAGTGGTTATTGTTATGAGACATGTGACTTAATGATGGAGTGAAACCATTTGCCATTTCCTAGACACTTGCAATTGGAGGATTTGGGTAAGGCAGATTGCCTCTGGCTTTCAATGCAGAAGCGTGTGATAGGCAGCATTAAACCATACAAATTATGCAAATACCATTCAAATCATTCACAAGGGCCCTACCATCAACAGATATTGCTTGCCTTCATGATCAGCTTCAACGGGGAGCTTCAATACACAAATCCTGCTTTAACCATAAACAACCAACACCAACAGTAGCTCTTAAATTCAAAGTAAGCTATGGCTGAAGAGCTGATGACAGAGGTAACATGGGACAGAATTCCGTGTACTGTACTCCCAAGCTGTGACTTTGACAAATAGCCTGTACTTACCTCATCCCAGTGGGTTTAAATTGATCATAATCAAGATAAATGCTGCTTGCTGGCCCAATCACATCCATATGGCTCGGAGCTCTTTAAGGCTCTCACGTTTTCGCTGTACAGGAATCGATAAGTTATTTATTGTGGCCTTTTCTCCCAAGATGCTGGGAAACTGCACGGGGTCATCACAGGTAAGAGGGAATGTGTGAGCATTCCATTCAGTTTCCCAATAATCACTGTTCAATGGACAAATGTGTTTTCCTTCATTAAAAGTAATATTGGAAACAGTGCAACAATAGTATGATACTGATAGCTACTGATATTGTACTGATATTGTGTAGGGTTGTAGGGTTGCATCATAGATCAACAAGTAGTGAGCCACCATCGCCAATATTCTGCAAAACCCCAGATTATATTCAATGGCAACCTTTTTTTATATTCACTGTCAATGTTTTTAAAGATTCTTTCTTTTGACACTATTTGTGTATAGCATGGCATGGTTAAGGTAAGGTAGAGATCATGGTTACTGCACAGAAACTATGATGACGGTATAGTTAGGTTAATGCAACTAACTAAAGATCATGGTTACAGTTAAAGAGTAATGCTGCGTTCATCATCTCTGTATGTTCACATAATGTGGTCGGTGTCATATTCCCACTGAAGCTGTACACCTTTTTGATTACACAGAAAACAGGCATACTGTATGGAGCATGTATTTCTTATACATTTTTAGTTGTGAGTTTTTCGATTTTCTCTCATCAAACCACACACCTTCTGATTAGTGGGTGAGCGCTCTTCCTCCTGAGCCACAGCTGCCTACAGACCCATTACTCTATCAATGCTTTGCTGTCCTTTTCTTTTACATGCTGTTGAAACGGAGGACAACAGGCAAGACTAAGATCTTGATTAGACAAGCCTAGTTTATGTTTGTTTAGTGCGACTACTATCACTGGCTGTAGATCAGCCAGAAAGAAGTTAAATGATCACATACATGATGCATGATTAGCTACTATTGTTTGTTTATTTACTACTGCCAAAGGAAAATAAGCTCACAACATGCACTCAGAATGTTCTTCTGTGATATTTAATATATTGCTGATGTAGCCTTAACTGGTCCGATGTGATTGTTTAAATGTTTGGAAATGTTTTTGTGTGTTTTTGTGTCAGGATATGCTTGCAAAATTAAGGACATATGGACAGATTTAAGAAATTATCTTAGCACGGCCTACATGTAGACGACACCTCACTGGCATTGCAGTCCTGTATTTGCACTGGCAGTGATCCTCCCTTAGAGGAACTCCAAGCAAGTCTGTGATTACGTTACTTCAGGCATTAAAAGCAGGTTCATTCTTGCCTGCTCGTTGCTCACATTGCATCAGAGGACGTAAATATGCTTGAAGTCGAGTCTTTCTTAACTTTTCCCCGTTCTGTCGCTGAGTACCTTTTAAATCTCTGTATCATTTTTAGTCATGGATGGAACAAACAGACAAACAAAAGAACAAACAGTAACTGTTGGTCTATAGCAGAATAGAAAATCAGATTTGAATTTGATGAAACTATGATGACTCTTCTAGTGCCATTTAAAGCAGAAAATACCCCCTTTAACGCCACTTTGGCTCATGACAAATTATCTAGAAAACAGGATTCCTGTTAGCTGTGGAAGTTTATGGTGCCCATGGGTGGGTTTGATAAACCCCTGATTTGTTCCCACTGCCAGGCCAATCCACTTGGAATAATATCAACATCTAATGGGCAGATTACCATTGAATATGCTGAGCACAGGCACACTCCCGAGAGTATAAACTCTTTCTGATTCATGATGAGCTAGGTAAAGCTAGGTCTAGCTACATGAACTTTCTTTTAGCGCCACCATCAGGCCAAAATATCTTAATACACAAGATATTGTATCTTGTCATGAAATAAGCTGACCATATGATACTAATTTTATCTTAATGACACCATGTCCTCAAGTGCCTCTCATCGTAGTCCTGGTACTCGTAAGACCTTCAAAGAGCAGTGAACATCTTTGCAGCATGAAGAGGCTGCTAATGGGGCTTTGGGCTTTTAGTCTTGTTATTTCCCCTTAAATATATATATATATGAGAGCATTGCATTGAAACCCTTTGCACTGCATATTACATGTTCACACAGAGAGGGGAGAGAGAGACAGAGAGAGAGAGAGCTAACACAGCACCACCAGGTGCAGATGAGTGAAGATACATTAGATACAGTTGGCAATGAGCCCAATAACGTATACGACCAGCAGGACCAAGGCAAACCACCCAGTCTACATCGGCAGCACCCTGTGGGATGAAGCCGTCCCTGAGCCTGGATGCCACCCACTGTCGAGAAAAATGGTCGAGGCCAGTTTATTTGACCATACCAGACGATGTAGCCAGTCGGGATGCTGTCCGTGGTGCAGCTGCAGAGGTTGCAGATTTCAGAGTATCCTGTGGTCCACGTTGAGCCTGCTCAGCCTGCAGAGGAAGAAGGTCCATTGTCTTGTTGTGTTTATGGAGGTGCTGGTGTGCTGCAGCTCAAAGAACTCAAGAGAATACTCTCACTGCCGTTTGGGGTACGTCGTGCTATTTCATCGGTTCATGCAGGGCTGCAGCAGACAGTTGATTAATTCAAAATATAATTCTAATAAATGCATATTAGATATGAGAGGGGAAAACTGAACTGAACTCCTGCATTTTCAAAATTAAAAGTGGTTCCTTGCTGCTATTTGAGGTCGTGTGAGGCTGAATTGATCAGGATGTGATGGCAGGTCAGGCGTGTAAGGAGACACACATTTCTTATATTCTCCATAACTGACCCTAATAAGTCACTGCAGTATCGTAATTGGTCCCATAATCTCCAAACAAAATGCAGTTGAATGATATGTTGTCTCTGGAAAAGAGAATGTGGTCTGGAGAGTGATGGCCTATTTTCAAAGCAGAAAAGTGATTCACAGGGGTTTCAGCTGTGAGCTGTGACACTCCCTGTATGATGAAGTAGTACTTGGCATTATATACTGAACCTCTCATTTGTCTTTTGCTGTCCTTCCCTCTGGGTTCATTTCTCTTTCCCACCTCACATCCATGTGTCTCCGTCTTTTGCCACCAGTCTGTATGAGAGAACACTTTCTGTCTTTCTGTCGTTCTTTCTCACACCTGAAAGTGGGCCCTCAGGACAGTTTGATTTTGGACAATCTGTACATTTAAATATCTCAACTAACTGGCCGGCTCAACATGAACCACTGATTTGAACGTCAAGCTTGCATTGTGATCTCATAGTTTGAGTCATGTAACTGACATATGAGGAGGCGGTCGTCCACTAATCGGAAGGTTGGTAGTTAGATCCCTGGCCCCTGCAGTCTACATATCAAAGTATCCTTGGGCAAGATACTGAACCCCCAGTTGGCCCCGGTACAAAATCACAAAGTGGAAAGCAAACAGCAGTATGGATAAAGACGATAGTAATACAGTAAAAATAGTGATACATGACCACAAACCCAGAAAACGCAGGAGAAGAAAGTAAAACCTGATGTTCAGATAGATTAGCCAAAGACTTGTGTCAGGAAAAACGTGTTTGTTATCTGAGAAAAGACAAACTCCGACAGACTTTTAACCGTTTAATTAAAGTTGGATCATTAAATCATTAAAGATACACTTGGCCAAGGATCCTATCTGTTTGGTTAAACACAGTCAGAGCGCTGTTACTGTACTCTGCATCCAACTGCCTAGACAAGAATGAAGAACTTCACAAAACACACAGACTATGTACACTAAGCAAATGACATGTCAACATTAATCATTGTGATTGGCTAAACTGTTGGGAAGAAACCGTGGATTAGACTTAGCTCTTCCTTCATTGGTTCACAGGCTGGTTCCAGCCTCTTGGCACTCGAATCATCCACTCGCAAGAGACAGCGCCCTGTTGGGGTCCCTCCCTACACTACTCTCTTCTGCCTATCCCATATCAGAGAGACTGTTTCTCATCAACTTTCTGACTCCCACATGGCCTTGGCCTATCCACAACTGCTACGATGGGCTGATTCTTCAAACATTTTATCGGTGCAAAACATGGTGTGCAGGCCTATCTGTAAACAGGTGCTTAGATCATTTCAGTTGAAACCACAGATTCACACAATACTTCAGGGCAGTCTAACTCATTTCAGTGTTGACTCTTTGGCAGCATAGGTAATAATAATGAAAAGAAACCTTCTAAGTGTCCTGGCTTTACTCTCATGCGTATTAATCCTTCGCAGGGCAGGACTAATGCTTGAGACCTACTCATTAGTCAACAGGTCACTACAACTCAGTAATATTACATATTACATATTAATACTTTTGGTTATAGTTTATTAGTTCAATGTCAAACATAATAGAATGCTCTTTACTAGGAATTTAGCTTAATCAATCTGTGATAAAGAAAATAGATATCTTGACCAATCAATTAAAACACAAGAGTAAGAAATTCTCCCTAACACCTGTATACAAAACATTTTCAGCTGTTACATAAAAGTGTCGCAGGAATCAAGTCATCGCTTCAATAAGACGAGAAAAGCATGGTCACCTCAGGTCTTATCAAGTTCTGATGGGATTACTCAAGAACTAGAATGGGTGTGTGAGGGAGGAGGAGGTCAGCGTTGGGCTGTTTGACAATGATGTCACGTCACTCAGGCGGGGCTACACTGACTCCATCTTTGCAGCTCTCTGAAGGTGATGTGAAGGAGGAGACTTACTCACTCAAAACGTACTTTTACTATCAACTTCACCTCATGCATGTTTGTGCCGACAGTTAAATGTCCCTCACTGTGACCCTTCTCCCACCTGTGGCTGAGGACGTGACACACCTGACAGCTTGGAATGAATGGCAAGACCGACCAACATTGCACAGGTACAGTTAGATTGTTATTTTCATCATTTGGTTGTTTCAAGGTCAGAGTTAGGGCTGCGCAGGCAACAGCAGAGCACCGTGCGAGTGTGTGCGGCCTCTGTGGTCGGTGTAACGTCTTCAGCCTGTTCAATAAATACTAACTCTCTTCCCTCCAAATGAACATTAACCCCTGCTCCCACCATCACCTGACTGCCCCACCCATGTGCTCACCTGTTCCTGCTGCCCTCTTCATCCCCATGATACGCACCAAGGGTTCATTTGCAAAAACACACACAGTATCTCTGTTTTATTTATTTTCATATTTCTTGCATAATGTTTTCAGAGAATATCATCGTGCTGGCATTGGGTTGTTTTGATCAGAAAGTATTCTACAGAATTTTTCTCTTTCCACAAAGTGTGTTTTTTTCGTCCACTCAAGTGAATATCAATCAAACTGATGTTGGTTTGTTCATTTTAAGAATGGTGTTTATCTGTTTTTGCAAATAAACCCTTCATATGAACTGTCCCATGTATCCTGAGTTCCTGTCTGTTACGTTGGGCTGCTGCCCTTTTTCCTGCTCCCTGCCTGGTGAAGTTTGCCTTTTATTGCTTGCCTATCTGTTTTTCTGGTTCCCTGACTACTGGCTGCTCTTTTATTTACTGTTTTTTGTTTGGTTTTTTTTGACCGATGCAGAGTGGTGAGTTTGATATAATTCTGTTGATGCACTGATGGATTTAGCGCTGTGGAGGTGTACATTACTCTGAAATAATCAAGATTTTTGCACTGACAACAATTTCTAAAACAATGAAAATCGGAATAAAGCCTGCATTAAACATAACCTTGTATCAAATGACTGCCTGCTTCTATCTGCAGCTGAGCTAAACAGGCCCGAACCAGTGACTGTGAAGCATTACAAGCTAAAACACAAGCCTACAGAGTGTTGTCTCGGTCACGCACATGCCCACACAAACGGGCGCTTTGTCACCGCCAGACACTGGGATGGACAGGCCCATTTCAGATTGCGGACATGGCCTGTCAAGCCCCGCAGACCGGAAACATCATTTCCTGCAGCGGTGTGGACAGTCCAGCCGCGACGCAGAGTAGGGTCCCAGTCAGCACGGTGCTCAGCGATATGCTCGGAGCAGCCTTCTGAGCTGCTGTCATGTTTCAGGCTGTCACAGAGCCACGATGAAAGTCGAGAATGGGACGGAGGAGGACAAGCTGACTGCATGACCTATAATAATTGGACACAGAGCACTGAGGAGCCCCGGGGGGAAAGTAAGAAGAGAGGGGGAAGAATAACATGGGAACACAGGGAGCTGTAGGGAAAAACTGAGTAGAAAAGTCAAGACATGAGGGACCGTACAAGAAATTTTCGAGGGGGCAGAGTCAGAGAGAAAATATATTTTATTTCAGCCTTCATTTGTGAGGTTTTTTGGGGAAAAAAATATCAAATGCTCGTGTAATTACACCAAAATATGGCTTTTGATTGCACCATGAGCACTAGAACACTTTTGTATAACTAATCAATACAACTACAGTAGTAGCTAAAAAAGAAGGGCCAATGTGTTTAATTGATGAAAGACAGAATAAACAAAGTTGATTGAAGCTCATCTTAACCAAAGTGCATTTTTGCTAGCCCAGTGGCCTCCACCTCCAGTTTACATCCCATATAACTCAAAGCACTAATCTACTAACACACTGAATTGTGTTAGTTGTGTAGTCTTATATCAGTTTCAGCATCACACACAACCAACTTGTTTGACTAATAGCTAAAGTGAAACTAAAACCAGTTAAGACTTCATAGTGTTTGGTACTGTACCTTTTGCCATCCTTTATCATTAATGAACACAAGTCCTCCTCAGTCCATGGTGGATTGTTGCTTCTCCCAGAGTTAATTGGTGACACTTGAGTGTGCTTTACACAAAATATAAGTAGGTACTGAGGAATGCCTGAGTAACAAATCGGGAACAACCTGGAAATGAATGAATTGTAGGGTCGTCCATGAATAGCTCTGTTGGGACCTGGACCTGTGGATGAGCAATGGAGGCTCACCACGCATAATCAAGTTGGACCACATGGCTTCTTTGTCTTGGAGACAA
>JBCAUF010000042.1:25805039-25820386 GCA_038406115.1 Haemulon aurolineatum
GGATCCCTCTCCCAGGACGGACAGACATGCAATAGATGTCACGTGTACAGAACAAATCAGCACAACATTTTTACAATGCGACAAAGCACAAAGACTCGGGGCCAGTGAACTGTGACAATGATCTGGATTAGAATGCATTTCAGCATACTGTGAAGGAGAAGTGTTAGCCAAAACCACGTAGCCTGCTACCATGCAGTCAGAGCTAGAAAATAATTGCACTTTATTGTCTGCCATGCTTCACTTTTTCACAACTTTTTTAGAAGAACATTTTATTATGGCTTAAAACAGTTGTTTTTCAAAATGTATGGTTCCAATCAAACTGTAGCTGAAATCTAAAAAATGGATGACCAAACTCAATTTTCTTACAGTCTGTGTTCACGCAATACATTTTTCATTTACATAACATACATACATACACACACACATTTTTTGTATTATTTTATATGCAACTTTGCACACATTTGCCATATAGTAATTTATCAAACTAACAAGAAATTGTTGTATTACAGTGTTGTAATACAGCATATCATATTACTGAGCCCTAACTGCAGTCTTGAGTAAAATTATTTGAATTATCTAACTACTAGAATTATTCAAAACCAATTCAGTTACAGCATTAAATCAGTTGCATCAACATCATTGAAAAGCAGACTGTCCACAGCCAGTATATGGGTTCAGCCTTCGATGATGAATGGGGCAACACAGCCACAGCAGCATTTGAAGCAATAGTGATAACAGTGAGGTTGCAGGAGCAGACAGAAACACGCCAACATGTCCTTGTAATACAGGTGAGTACACTGGCATTATCTGAATTCTGCTTTCCTATTCAGAGCCTGCCAAGGACTTATCATGGTTCTGGAAATTTGGAAACTGTTTTTCATTCAGACACCATTCACTCATGAATACCTTTTGATTACCAGCCGATGATATGCCCGAATCCTCTGCTCTCTCATCTACAGAAAAGATTTTGTTGTTAAACAGCACTCGGTGTTCATATTTCAGAAGCTACAAAGTTGACAGTTTACCCTCAGTGAGTTGAGAAGTGAGGCACTGAAGATGATTTCTACAGGCATTGAGACTGATTGAGATACAGCTCATTTATGTTGAACATATTCCCCATCAGCTGGCTGGTGAAGGTATTATGAAGAGGCGTAAAAAGTCATAGGCAAACCATGTTATGATGGATGATGTGTGTTGGTGTTTCACACACACAGTAATGTAATGCTTTGCTATTCCTAAATTAAATAATCACATCACAGTTACTAACAAACAATTGTGTTGATATCTTAGTTGAATAAATTCTGCACTTAGCTGCATAAATGGTGGATGGAACAAAAACCAAAACATCAAGTGTGCTGACGGTGTGGAGATGTGCACATTACTTTGAATTTGGACAATAATTTAATGCTAAAGTGCAAACGTCTACACCGAAAATCTTTCCAAGATAATAAGGCAGCAGGCACGCACAATTGCCGACCCCAGCCAAGCAGCCAAAGATTGAGTTTCAACAAGTAACAAAAAGGGATGAATGGGCTTGTAGTATTGTGCATATGTAACCCACATGGTTACTAAACCTATACATATTGTTTAAAAGAGGTTACCACACCTGGTCAAAAGGTGGCGCATCCGCCCTTTCCCCATTGTCATGATCACACACGCAGCCCGTTTTCACTCTGAACCAAGCCACTGATCAGAGCACCACACTGTTAGCAAGCTACCGAGCCTGGGACGAGTGTTGTGTGTTGTGTGGGAACCGTTCATCTTGTGAGCCTCTGAGAAAACTCCGATTGGTTTTTTTGCTGGATTAGGATTTGATCTTAATTCCGAACCCGTGGAGGTTCGGTGGCGAGCCAGGAAGGATTTGGATGGAGCTGAACGCGGTGTGGCCAGCCGTGGGACGATTCCAGTGAACCTCCCGATTTCATCTGCCTTCATGTGTGACACAGTTAAGACATGACACAAAAAAATTACCCGGTGGTGGTCATTTGAACTGAGCAATTCAACAGGATAAACTGAACTCTGATTTCTAAAAAAGAAGAAGGGACACTTTCATTTTTTTTATTTTTTTTAATGAAAGAGCTCTATTTTGTTTGTATTTTTTGTTTTCCATACACTGCCATAAAATTTCTTTATGAGGCAATAAATTGTCAACTGTCAATCTCCTGCTCCCTCATTTGAGTACTTTAGAGGTCCAACTCACCAAACCTAGAGAATGTAAGCGTCATTAATATAGGTTGTTCATGAACTGCTAAAGGGCGCTACACATAGTAGAGGAAATGTTGCCCGATTATACAATAGAATTACCGTCTTTCATAAACACACTCAGCACAGGGAATGAAAACAGGCAGGGAAAATTTCATGAGCTATCTGGACACAGGGTATAGCAAGATGGCAACTAAGCTGAAAACATACGAGTACCTAAAGTGTATGTATCTACTAGTCTAGTAGAAAACTTCCCTGAAAACCCTTTTTCAACAAGGAAAAATGGAGGAAAACTCCAGAAGAGCCACAGAGGAAGGATTCCTTATCCAGGAGGAACTGAAATGCAATACATGTGGCATGTTGTTGAGTAGATTATAAAATGTATGTGATGGATCCCGGAGGATGGTGAACAATTTAAGATTTTACCAAGTGGGACCTGAGCCATGCGACATCCTCTCCACCTAGGAGACATAGCTTGGAGGCATGTGGCAACAGAAATTAATCAGAGAAATGAAAGATGCCATGCACTGAATAGATCATAAAAAAATCACAGCACATGCTACAAATTTTGATAAAATACAGACATATGCACAGCAGACTGTAAAACGTACAGTCGATACAAAAAGTCACAAACTTTGTGAAATTGCTGGTTTTTTAAATGTAAAGATTGAAATAACAATGTAAATGTCAGACTTTAATGCATGCTTCCAACAAACAAAAAACTCCTGAAACTGAAAATGAATAGTAATGGAAATGCACACATCTGGGCTATGGGGAAGGGTCGTAATATGGGAACCCTTTTTTTTTTTACAAAAACCAAGCTCATCTGAATTATGGTAGAACATACATTCCCCAAACCATGTGGGACGATGGGCTCTAGTTTGGCAGCGCGGCGCAAGGTCGCGCAGGGCGGCGCAGCCGGCACAGTCCAAGTTTGGTACACTTGCGCATGGTGCATGGTTCACGTCTCTCCCTGAAGTTTGGGTGTGAACCGAACTCGCGAAGTGCGCCTGGACACACCCTGTTGGCGCGGCACAGGTCTACGAAACTAGAGCCCAATGTGTCTGATGAGATGAAGATTCAATTTTTCTGTCTTAGTTCCAGAATATACAGTTGTGCTCAAAAGTTTACATACAGTACCCCAGCAGAATTTTTGCTTTTTTGGCCTTTTTTCAGAGAATATGAATGATAACACAAAACCTTTTTTTCCACTCATGGTCAGTGGTTGGGTGAAGCCATTTATTGATAAACACCTACCACTAAGCATAAGTGGAAAAACTGTTTGTGTGTTATCATTCATATTCTCTGAAAAAAGGCCAAGAAAGCAAGAATTCTGCCAAGGTATGTAAACTTTTGAGCACAACTGTATATGCTGCTTCTTTTCAGCTGGGTCAGAGGATCCTGTTGAGATAGATGACATAATGAATATCATGATATTTTAAATTCCAGTGTAGATGTGCAAAAAAATAGACTTATTCCCCAAGACCCAAATAAAAAATAGTTCTAAATACTACCTGATGTGTTGCCAAAATGTTCCCCAAGCTTTCGGGAACAGTCATAACTGTATGAAAGATAAGTGATAAGCTAGATAGGGGCCACAGCTCGATGTCATCAAACACTGGAAGCACAACCCTCCAAAGAAAATAACAAATAATAATAATAATATGAATGAATGACATGTTAGTGGGTCTCCATGTGCAGTGGTTACAGTCTCAAAGCAAGAAGATTCTAGGTTCTATGTGGTGATCTGATTCAGGCACGGCCTCACTGTAACATCTAGTTCTTGAATTTTGTTCTGCTTTTCTGTCTTTGTGCATTTTTGGTTACTTATTATTTTGTTCTATGTGAGGTAATTTGTGAGGTAATCACACACAAGGCGGGAAATATCTGACCTACTCTGATTAGCGTCACCTCTTTCTAATTATCCCACCTGCTCTTGTGTATTTAGTCTGTGTGGCCCCCCTCTGCCCATTTGTCTCTTCAGTCTTCTGTGACTGTTCCAGCCTCTCTAGTGCCAGTTTCTTCAGCATATGACCCAATTCAGTGTTTCTAACTGTGTAACTACACATTGCAGTGCTTGCCAAAGGTTTTCCATGGTAATCCTGAGACCATATGGTTTTATGACTCACAGATGAATGACTTTTCTTGATTCAGTGAAGTGTGAGGGATCAAAGAGCACAGTTATTAAACTTTATGTTTGTGTACTTACCCTTTACACACTTAAATTTCTCGAGATTCTGCAAATCTTCTAATTATGTTATGCACTGTTGAGGATGAAGCATCCAAATCCCTTCCTACCTTTCATTAAGGGAGGTTATTCTTAACCCCCTGGACACCAGTGGAATTTTAGACTTTGGCTCCAGTTCAGAGAACCGTCAGTTACTGTAGATTTCCCTCATTCTAGAACAATTCTCTTTAATTTGGCACTACATAATGTGACATGCAGAGCTTTATATTATTTAATTACGTAATAACTAACCCTGATTTACCCTTTTCCCATCTTTCCTTTGAACGTGTTGCAGGTCTGAATGTCAGGAATGGTTGCACATTCACAAATGAAATGAAGTTGACCTAATGTTCATACTGTCTTCAATGAAAGACAAGTCCAAGTAAAATTTGAAATTGCAGCGTTCCTTTTTTTTATTTGCACTTTTCATACCGTCCAAACTTCTCCTGATTTGAGGTTGTAAGTTCATTTCTATTTATCTTGAGTAGAAAATGATAATAGTTTTGTGTGGGGCAACAGTGATGGACACCCATGTTTGACCGGTGGGGCTGTGCAGCCACTGGCCACTAGCAGAGCCAAGTTCCGGCAATAACGAAACTTGCAAATCATCCTGTCGGTGTTGATTATTCAGACAAACCGATAAAATGGTCGACCTCTGGTCTGAACTGTTGTCGGCTGTCTTCTTTTTTAAATCACTGGCTGCTCAGTCATTTGTGATGTAGCCACAATAATCTCTGAGCTCTGAAGGAGCAGTGTGGAGTTGTCCGTGACTGCAGAGCTGATGTTGTGATCATCTCTCACCCCCCCCCCCCCTCATGTGAGTAGACTGGGGGAGATGAAATTGATGGGGGAGGTTTAATGTAGTCCTGGAGAGTTCTCATCAGCACGAGCCCAGACGGGGGAATGAAAACCAATGAGTTGTTTATTAAATCTCAGGACTTTCTGATACACACAGTCGACACACTGACAGTACAAAAAGCTGCAAATCACAACCACTGGATGTGGAGGCTGATTAAATCATCACACAGCTGCACTCCATGGAAATGCATTCAATACTGGCTCTATGATCAGTACAACAATCTTTTTGTTGAATCCCGTTGCTTTGTCCTCTGTTTTGAACCATGATTAAGTAGTTCTGGGTTGTATTTCTATATTGATGTGTTTATTCCTGCTCATAACATACCAATGTTGTGTTGCTACATGATTTTCATCTATTTTGGAAAACATGTTCTTCAAGCACCAAGCCAGCTTTCATTGCAGTATAAATCCATGGCCCACTTCACATTTAATCAAACATGTTTGTGTATGTAGAATTATGAAAAACTACACGAATGCAAAGCCTTTTTCACACAAAATGATTTCATTTTACAATATACTCTGAGAGTCACGTCACTGTGCAACCCCAATGTTGTATAATTTTCTGTCTTTTATTTTGATTTTTGTCTTGAGTGAACTTACTGAAGTGGAATCTCCACAGGCAGCAAAAAAGTCCTCTACTGTCTGTATGTGATGAACATAGCAACTGTATCTATGGTTGTTCAATGCTCCCAGAGCAGGGAATGAATGAATGAATCATTAAATAAAAAAACAACAATTTCTGTCCTGTATATTCCTTGTGAATCCATCTGAAACCTGATTTTCTGCAGAAAATATTTTCAATTTAGTCACCCTGGTGGACTGTCTCAGGTCTTTAAGTTAGATTACTGATCCAGATTAGCTGAAAGAACAGCATCTAGCCAAATCACATGAATACTAAACAACAGCACATTTTTTGGAGTCCAAGCTGAGCACATTTTCGACCTGTTTCTGTTGAAGGGAGAAAAAGTGTAGCAATAACTGCTCGCAGCCAAAATATAGACTACACTAACAGCAACAGCCCATCTGTACAATTCTAAATCACATTAACTCACAGATGAGTATTACACAGGGCTGCACAGCTTTTGCGGCTGCTAAACCTACAAAAATACAATAAAAAGAAACCAACTAGTTCACAAAACACCCACAAAGAGAGAAATCCCCCCCCCCCTTAACTGTGCTGCCAAGGAAATTGTGTTTTGATGCTTCTGCGTTATTTGTGTTTATTTAAATGAGGTCATATGCAGTTTGGCACAGCTTGTTTCAATACTTCACTGCACAAAAATGAGGAACGAAACTTTGACAAAAACAGTTGGATAAAGTGAGTAGCCATCACTACATGACGATGTACAGTGTTCAGTGTCTTGCCACATGGCTAACTGCAATGAGACGCAAAACAAGAGCAAAGGGAACTCAGCTGCAAACCTTTATGGATGTGTTTGTGCTGTAATCTCATTAGTGCGATATTCATGGTGCTATCAGCGGCCACAGTTCACTCTTTGTGGATTCACCTCGCAGCATTCTACTGACTCATTATTCCTCTGTGTGCTCTCGTTCACTGGTTATTAGACAATACAACTACCTTAATGGTAAAAAGCATGCAGCCAGCATATGTTGGTGTTCATCACATCTCCAGTGCTCACAGACAGAAAAAAACATCATTGTGACATCATCAGTGATTGGGCCAGTGAGAGAAGGATCATGTCCATGTTGCTGGCTAATGTCGGTGCTGTCCTTAAAGCCAAGCACTGCTAATGTTACAGAGTTAGACCGTAATAGCAGCTCTGACTTCAATTTAAACAGGACAAAATGTCCACATTGTGAGGCTTAGTGGTCCCGAAAGGCTGCAGTGCTCATTAAACCCCAGGGACCATGCTGATGACTTTGCTGTTCTCATAGCCTTCACTCAAGGGTGGAAAATGTACTGTTTGTACCTGGAGTGGTGCTAGAATAAAGGTCATGAGGTCAACAAAGAATAAAATGGCCCATACCATAGGGAGCATTCAGCAAAGTTATTGCAAGTTCACTAATTGACTGGGATATTTTGTGTGGTAATTTGACTTTTGGACCTGAGGGTGGCACTAGAGGTAGGAAGTTTTTGTTATAACTTTAGTAATATCTCATATGCCCTCTGCTTTCTTCACACATTATAATAGAAAGTCTGCCTTTTGTTACCAGAGCTGCATCCAAAAAAATGCTGCAGAGTCACCAAGAGGACATGACCAATAACACAATAAGAAAACTAATATATCTGCAGCAGAGTTGACATGTGGAAAGTAACAGCTGGCTTTGGCACATCTTAGACTCACTGGCAACACAACTGTGGATACGAGACTATTGAGTTTTGGGGTCTTCTGCGGCCATGACTGAGCTAGATTTTTATTGTGGCTGAAATCTTCTCACATCTGCTGCCAGTCTATTCGATTGTAATGATGTCAATTTAAAAACGAAGCATGAAAGTGTAAAATATTGCCGGCAATGAACACCTTTGGTTGGAGGCATGGCAATCCTGCTGGGTCCAAGAATGGGGATGATTGAGGGGGCAGAGCTTGGCGCTATTACCTGCCACAAGTATGTTTCTCTGATCTCACCCATCAAATGCAGGCCTGGGATCTTGAAAAAAAAATGACAAAATGACTTTGTTCCTTCATTGAGTCTGTATTCTATTAAAGGCAACAAGCAATTGTCTGCACTTCTCTGTTGTTTTCACTTAATATTCAGTGCATCATCAGCATTTACATTCAAATTACACACAGTGCCCAGCAATGAAAATGCTGCAATCATTGAGTCCATGATGTTGAGAGGTGCACTCTGGAGTGGTTTTATCACATGCAACATGAACGCATGGTACATGGGTTCCAGTTTGGGGGTTTGAAGACATGAGCACCCTAGAAGGCAGCAGTGTGGCAGGGAAGTAAAGGGTGTTGGGATTCGAATACGAATACGAAATACTTTATTTATCCTCAAGGAGAAATTCATTAGATGGGGCAGAGTGTCGCTATTTCAATGCATATTTTGAATGCCAAGGGGGCATTTTGAAGCTAAAATGGGAATATACCTTAAACTGACTCATGGTCATCTCACCCAGATGCTGTTGAAAGCTGTGGAAAAAGTTAAATGAACCTTGATTGAAGAATTTTCTTTTCATTTGTGAAAATTAGTGACGATTTTGGTCTGGAAATTCTGGTGGGGCCATGCAGGATAATCTTATAATGCAATCCAGAAACACCACAGCACCTTTGACGACAAAATTGCAGCTGAATAATGCCAAATGAAATAATCAAATGAAAACTGTGGACATTTCATTGGGACCAAAGTTGAATTCATTATTAATTTATGCTCCACGACATTTTTGACACAGGAAAATATATAAGCTTATAATCCTCCCCTGCACAGCAGCCCCTAGTGCAAAGACACCATTGGTGGACATCCATTGGAATCCAAAACTGCAAACACCCTTGGTCAAGAATAAAATTACTCTTTTTGCTGCCCCCTTTCATGCCTCTAAGGAGTGAGTGAGTGATACAGAGGGTAGATTTACCGTCACTTTAAGGCAGTGAACAAGAGGTAGGTCACTTGCTACTTAATAAAACCCATAGCATGCAGCATGAAATGAGCTGTCCAGGGGCCTCGAAACATAATGTTGTCTCCTCACTAGTTAATACAGCAGCATGGGCCGACAAACAGGCACCAAACTAATTACTATTCTTTGTGGGTTGACGTGTTTCAGCATTTTCCGCCGGGCAGGAGATAACTGTTGGATAGCATTAGCAACTCCATTTGTAACACTCCTGTTCTATTAGCACCAGTGGTATCAGTTGTATTAGCTGAGCTAGCCTCTGGCAACATATGCTACTACTGTTGTTGTGGATTCAGGCACTGAGAGATCCATTTGCCACCATTTTCTGTGATCTGTGTGCAAACACACAGGCTCAGACCCAATCAAGGGAAAGTGATATTGGGATTTGGCACAAAAAGCAGCACTGCTGTTTCAATGACTACAGAATTGTGGGTAAACCTTATCCTCCCAGCCAAGCAATGAACCTTTCCTCACCAAGACACCTTAATCACAGAGGTTAAAGGGCAGCGTGCAGCCATTAACCCTGGCCATCGACAGCTTGAACAATTTTTTCTGTAAGTCTTACTTTGAGAGAATGCACACTCCTCCCCTCCTACAGCTCCCGCCTTCATATTTCATTTCCACACTTCCATCACATACACAAGCTGTTCCCCGTGACTGCTCCCAAACGGGCGAAATATGTGCAGACAAAGCACCATGATTCATTTTACCTGACAGTAGTCTGGAAAGTCAGCTAAGGAGCATGCTATTCAGATTGAGAGAGATAAAGTGTCAACCCCCACCCTCGCTCCCACCATCACTGCCAACTCCAGCCCCCCTCCTGGTGAAACTGATACATCTTATTGTTTTCTTATGAGAATCTGACATAGGAACATTCTGATTGCAGGCTGGAATTCTGCCGTGCTCGTCACTTCCACGGCTCTTCGGGGACATGATATGATAGCTCCAACCCGGATGTCTATGTTCCAGCAGAGAATTGTGGGGCTTTTTTTGAAAGGAAGGCATACTCATGAGGACCCCGGAATCTTTGAATTCAGACAGACTCGTGATTAATTAGGCCCTGCATCCAGTGCTGCCCTTGGACCTCAGGGAAAGACTCACTCTCATCCCACAAAACAGAGTTGTCTTCCTGGGTTGGAGTCTTGAGCTGATCTCCCGACAGACTTACGTTTGGCCTCGAGGTGCCTGTTCTACATTTCACACAGCACTGTGTTCTCATATTCTTTGAATTGGACAAGGTGTTGTGCATACTGAAGCACTCTGCCAAGACTCACAACAACACGCTATGAAGCATTCTTGATGAGGACTGATGCATTATTAGGAAATAATGTATCGGGTTATCATTGGATGCATCTAAAAGCAAACCTCAATTATTGAAATCATCTGAGAACATTAAGACTTTTGCCATGGAGTCTTGAGCAATTTCCTCTGCAGCATTGTAGTTTCACTGACTGAGGTCCAACTCTTGTCATGTCTGAGTCAAATAGACTGGCAGACATTTCGTATTGCACTTGCTGCAAAACGTTTTCCAAATGCGAACTTTCTTGCAAACACCACAGCAGCAGATAATGAGAGCAAACTTCAAAGCCTGGACTCTGATGTACATTGAAACGGTTACTCCTGATAGTCTCCTGCACTGATAAGCTTTGGAACAACACTGTCACTCCCGTATCGAAGTCCATTTGATCTCAAAACCTGCTGTTAAGGCGTACAGTTTATCCTAACTCACAAGATGAGAATACATAGAGTACATGTGCAGTGGTTGGGTAACAACAGTGAAGACTCAGTTAAAATAAATGTTTAGAATTTAAAACAAGGGCAAAACAAGATAAAGTAAAATCTAGACCAAATCTAAGAAAAGTGACAATCTTCAGCGTTGCTTTATGATACTTTCAGTCCTTCTCTAAGTGTGTTACACGACTCAGATTCATCATTTTCAACTGTAAATGATCTGTTTTCTTATCACTGTTGTATTCTTATTTCAAGTCCTAGAGGCTTTACTTGTAGTAAAATGTTGCTTTTGCAGTTACAGTTGAGAAATATACATGGCTGACTGTAATTCACTTAATAACAAGTTAGACACTTCATCAGCATGTGATTAAAGAGACTAGGGTCTTTAAAATCTCAAATCCATAAACTTAAAGCTGCACTAATAAATATTTTTACTCTAACAAAGGTTAACAAGTAATGTGAAATTTATATTTGTGTATTTTTGTAATATGCATTCTGTCATACCGCACAGAAACCCTAACCCAAATTAAAATCGTGACGTGGTCACGGTGCTCACCACTGTTCAGATGTCCTTTATTTTCACTCAACACATTTATGCTCTCAAGGCCATGTGTCCCTTTATAACTCCCTCTAGTGTTCTGTGACAACAGTTGCCTTTTTAAATTTTTTGGTCACTTATTTTTCTTTAAAGTGATGACTATTTAGGCTATTCCAGTGTTGTTGTTGTTATTGTTGTTAAGACTGAAATCACTGCCACCAGCTTCCAATCCTTCTTTGTGAAACAGCCTCCAGGTCAGCCTGGGTTGCTCTGCTCGGACCATGTTGTGAGGCCTGTGGGGAATGTCAGGAGGTTGAAAGGTTGCCAACAATCATGTCAGCCGAGGCTGAGTGTCTGAAAGTGCCACCCTCTCGGACCATTGGGGTGGTTGCGCTCGGTGTGGAGGAAGTAATGAAAAGGTCAGTTCAAGATTAGAAAGACTACTGATCACCTCAGAGGATGTGCCTTTGAAGGTCAACTGTGGTACTAAAAGACAACTGTAAAATGTGAAGTTTAGAACCAAGAATGAAAGAGCTAAAACAGACAGAGAACGAGCTCCCAGGAGCAAGATGTTAACAGGCTTTGTAAAGCCAGTATAATGTCAAGACTGACCAGCTGTCCGGAGATGACTGTCTGCATGATACCTTCTCCATATCTAATATCTAAAAGTATCTAAAGAAGTATGTTGCGCTTATTTTAGCATGAAACCATTTGACAATGTGGGCATTTTATTTTATTTTTCATTTTGTTATAGAATTAAAGCTAGGGTAGGTAACGTTGGAAAAGCTAGCAAGCGAAGGCATCATTTTAAAAGCTTGCAACCAATTCATACCAACCCCTCCCATCAGTCCTACTGTCAGCGCACACTAAGAGTTCAGTCAGGGTGCAGCAAGTTGGCACGTCGGGAACAGACGGCAGTGAATCATTCTTTTAGGTTGCTTTGCGCTGTACGTTGGAATCGTGTTGTTAGAATCTCTCCTGTTGGATTTTCTTCCACCGCTTCAGGGCAGGCTTTCCACTGAAGGGATGTGCACGTGCAGCTGCTTTAAAAGAACACAAGAATGAATAATGTGAATAGTAGATGCTGATGCAGATGGATGCTATTAAATATGGAAAGACTGGTTCTTTTAAGTAACCCAAATCATAATGTTGTACCACCACTGGGGAGCTGACTCATGAACAGCAAACGATGCCAAATGTATGTGAGCGGCAATTTTGCAATGTTCCACAAGATCTCTTACCTCGGACGTAAATAAACAACTTTGTTAAATATCACAATCATATAAACACAAGCAAAATAGCCATCATGAGCATACCATTAACTCTGTAGGTCAGCGTTGATGAACCTAACCCTGCAGATCTTAACACTCTGGGTGTTCTGTTGCTGTCGTTCTCCATCTCTGAGCCTTTGAAAGCAGCTCTCTGAGGTTTTGAGGTTTAGGTTCAGAAGCAGGTCTTGTGGTTGAAGTGCAGCCTGAAAACATTGTTAGTAGTGTTCGTTCAGGCCTGTTTGGCCAACCAACCAGAGCAGACGGAGCTTCTTGGCAAGAGGACCTTAAAGGCACAGAAGCTAAAACTGAGTGTTTGAGACGGAGGGCGAATATATCTTCTGCAAGAGAAATGATGCGTTTTTTTTTTTAACATTAAAGCATGTTAACCCTGCATGTAGACCCTACATAACTGTCACTTTAAAGAAGGTACAGCACAGCTCAGCTTCAAAGACAGAAAAAAGACTGAACGACACAAAGGGATCTGCAAGAGGAGAGGAGGATACAGGAGGACAAAAGAGTGTGTGAGAGATGAAAAGAAGAAACCAGTGTGTGGGGTGAAAGCAAAGATTGTGACAGAGTATAAAGAGGGGACAGAATTTTAAAACTGAATAAGCAATAGTATGAATAATATATAAATAAATGCAGAGATGATGTCACTATACATTTGATTAGATGGAGATGAAACTCTAAAGATCCCCTTGAGGGAACTGCCATTTCAGCCGCAATTGGTGATTTAATATGCATATGTCAAAGAAAGGATTAGGGATAAACATGATTAAAGCCCTTAAACCTGAAGCTGGATCCAACTCTGGATGCATTGCACATGGCAGCACCATTCAAACAAAAGCACATTGTTGTTTTCAGCAACACAAACATGATTTTATCTGGTAAATCACATACTCTACAACAGCTTTGCTTTGTAGTACAACTATTAAAAAATGAAAGTTAGAATGACGAGTAACAACAGATTATGATGGAATTTTTACAACCAAACAAGAAAGTCTGAGCAACCTCTGGCACCTATCTATAACTGTTTTATGACATAGGAGACAACATGCCTCTCAGGATCTAGATCAATGAATCTGTACCTTGACCCCTACTAGATATACAGTATCTGTCTGGCTGAGTCAGGTCACCTTTTCTTCATCTCATCAAATGTCTCGCCAGCACCGCGAGCTCATCTATTCAGAAAATGAAGGGGGTCAGAGCCAAAAAACCAACTATCACTTCAGATGTGTGTGAATGGTAACCTCCCTCTAAGAATGGATGATGGATGGAGAGTGATTTTGAGAGTCTATTGATATGGGATGTGGCTCATTATAAAACTAAAAGGCAGCATTTGAGCATATCCTTGATCCCAAGCCAGATCAAGTCTTTGATTACTTTTTTGAAATGCCTCACTGTGCTACAGCTTCTGCATCTGTGCATTAGCATTACTATTAGCTATTAATCTACATAACAGGCCCTGTTACGTATGCCAATAATTTAATACAGCTACTAGATGATTTTGGTGCATTTTCAGGTTATAAAATCAACCTCCAAAAAAACTGCCTGTTTCCCAATTAACTCTAAAGCCAAAAGACTCATGCAGGGACAAATTCCTTTTGATTTGCCCTTTAATTTCATGTTATATTACTGGGCTGCAAATATACCAAAAATACTCAGTTCATGGTACGAGAGTGAGTCTCTCCTGCCACACCTCCTCACTAGTGGCTCTGACATGCTCCCCTTTACCACTTTCAGTTTAAAATTATGCCTCAAATCCTGTCATCTTGTCAACTTTGAAAATATGGACACGCAATGCAATAATCATATATATATATATTTTTTGCCTTCTAAACTTAACTCCACATTTGCTATTTGGAAGGATTAGGGTATCCTATCATTCTGAGACCTGTTTTTAAATGGTACATTTGTTGATTTTGAGAGTCTGTCCCATAAGCACGACTTGCCCCGGGGCTATCTCCTAGTTCGTAGTTCTGTCAAAGATCACTGCAGCACATTCCCACGCTTAACTGCAGATTTACCTAATATTTTTGACAAACAAGAAACTTGGACAAAAATTATATCATAGTTGTACACAGGTATTCTTCTGGCTCACTCCTCTCCACAGATCACTGCAAAACAGGAGTGGGAAGAAGAGCTTCAAGTCCAACTCCAGGATCCCAGGTGGGAGAGACACCAGGTCAATAACTCTTCATCCTGTGCCCGTCTTAACTTAATACAATCCTGCACAGAATGTATTTCAGCAAAGCAAAACTAGCAACAACAAAAAATCCTGGCAATAGTGAAGCTTGCAATAGAAGTGCCTTTGTCCCCGCTGACCTAGGCTAAACTTTCTGGTCATGCTCAAGGTAGCAGGATTGTGGAAGAGCTTTTTCACCATCATATCAGTATAATTATCACTCCCTGTCCGCTTATTGTGATTTTTGGAGTTTCCTCAGATCACTCCGAACTCCGAAGTAAGCAGACATGAAGGGCTCTAGTTTGGTAGACCAGGCGCAGTCTATGAGCGGCGGACCTGCACGACACCAACGGGGTGTGTCCAGGCGCACTTCGGGAGTTTGGTTCACAGCGCACCCCAGCGCGAATACTCCCTTTTCCCACCTCCGTCCCTTGGCGTATTTAAGCACCACCAGACACGCAAACTTCTTCCGGGAGAGACGTGAACTTGTTAGTTTGCATCACAGTGTCAGCTGTGTTCATTCAGTCACGTCAGTGTCCAACTACGCGTGACAACCGCCTTTGATCTGTGGCGGGACAATCAATATAGACATACAGATGGTACTACTTTAATTTGGATGGGTTCACGCATGATTCACGCGAGATTCACGCATGAGTCACGGACCTTTTTTCTGGGGAGTAGTTGTGTTTTGACCACAAGCTTCAATATGCCCTAAACAACCACCAGGGGGCATCTATGAGCAGGAGAACGTCATTGTT
>JBCAUF010000042.1:25990432-26017368 GCA_038406115.1 Haemulon aurolineatum
AAGGAGCAAAACTGTGGTGACGTTAACAGATAGAATAAATTAGTTGGATTCACCTGGTCGAGGTTAACTTTCACCACCGGGGAGGGTTAACAATGGAGCAGATTGAGCAGTGACTTTCTCCTGAAAAAAAAGCAGAGGGAAAGACGACACGCAGAGCCAACATCTGGAGAGATCGGACTATTTTTTTCATAGTCGGGTATTTTCATTGGATAATATGTATTTCTGATTAAATAAAAACTACATGAAATCAATTGTGTATTCCTCTTTCATATTGCCAATATTGGTAACCATTTTATGAAAGAAATACATCACTTCAGTCAATGATATGCGTTCATTACACCACACTAATCTTGTGCAATTAATGTTTTTTTAAAAGCATTTGTTAGATTGTGTTACACTCTTTATGATGTCAGAATCAGGACAAAAGGGGCTTTCACCCCAAACATGTATGTATCACGTCACTTGATCATTTTTGGATCATTTGCTTCATTTGTGACATTCCCACTAGACGCTTGAAAGAAAAAAAGCCTACCTTAGGCTGACCGGAGCCCGGTTCGAGGACCTGTCTGGTTAAACTTATTGCTGATTGGATGTTCAACTTTATTCGTGTTGTGCCAGCCACTTCATTTGCGCCACGTTTCGTCACGCCAGGCGCGCCACCTGATATTAATTTGCGTGTCATCGCGCCATTTACATTGATTTTGAAAGTAACGTTGTCACTCAATTCACGTCAGATGCGTTTGGTGTGAATGCCACTAAAGATGTCTGAAAGTCATTTCTTGGGGAGAACTCGGGGAAGTTATGGGATGCACCCAGGAGGAGGGCAGCTGTTCACCCTAGTATCACTAGGAATTGCATCGATTAGCCAAAAGGTGACTCCACGCATTGAGATTTGCTCCTAATGACAGCGTTCAGTGGCAACAGGAGGTGTTAAGTCCTTAATGTAACAATGCTGAACAGTGTGGTGGCGTGCTGAATGGAGCACAACCAGAAATCAAGGTTCACCATTTTATACGCTGTTAATTGAACTTAAGTAGGTGGCTTCAACCAAATTTAATTTGCAAAAAGCACAACCCTTCTGTAATCTCAAATATACAGATGTATATAAGACAGAGAAGGAAAATGTGGGCAGAATTTATGTAAAATGGTTGCATGAAAGAAGCAACCAGCTTCCAAATTCAGATCACTAGGAGGATACCAATGTACCGTGAACAGCAATGCTCAACCCCGTATGGCTGATATGGGAAATCTGCTGCTGGATTTAAAAATCTGGATAGCAATTGTGGGATAATGCCGTGGGAAATGCCATGCTTTTCTTTTTCTCAATGAGCTTTGTTGTTATTTGATGGATCAAAAACTAGACAGTCTTAAGAACTCTGGGAAGTCATACCAGCCTGGGCACAAGTGGATTTTATGAAACTCTTCCAAGGCTAGTAAGAGTAAAAAAAGAAAAAAAAAAGCGGAGAGCTATCCTCAAAGACGTGGCCCTCTGTGGCCAATTTCACCCTCCAAAAACCATCCATCATGGTTTCCCAGGTTCAGATAGTGTCATCGGCATGTTGACATCAGACAAGATGACACTCAGATTGGGGTGAGGGAGTTTTGTATGCTGCAGTGCACCCTGGGCTAAGCCCAAAGCTATGAGTAAATTGGCTCATCCAACAGGTAGCACTGCTGCTGTCTCCTAAACAACAGATTCCTTTTTTTTTCCAGGCACGTGCAATGGTCATCCGTTTCATTTTTAAATTCAAAATTGAGGGGCAACAAAAAAAAAGGTAAAGAAAGACAGCTCAACAATATATAAGTTTAAAAAAAGTTCTGGACACTGCCCACAAACAGGAGGAAAGAGTGCATTTGTGCAGACTTTGCTCAGCATTTGAATCTAAGCTAAAACTGCATACATGTCACACAATACTCTGGTCAATTTTGCATTTGCACCACAAATCAACCTTACCAGTCCACATCGAAGCAGCCTTTGTCCAGTTTTTTGGTCCACACCAGGGTTCAGTTGACAGCTATCACAGAGGTCTAAGCAAATTGACCCCACTGGACATCAGAATTAACGAAACCAGGCTTAAAATAGATGGACTGGCCATGTTGATCAGGATCACACATGTATCAGAGAGAAAACAATCTGCTGAGACAAAAGATAAAAGAGGAGCAGCTACTTCCACCTCACTTTGACCACCAGGTCTGTTTAATGTACTTTCATGCATATTCTAATGGGTTCACCTTTATGCTAATTATGCTAACAGTGTTGTGAGATAATGACATGAATAAATATCACACCCACAAAGGTGATCCTGATGTTAAAGACTGATCAAAGAGCTGATTTCCCACCACAAAACAAACAGATAATAAAATAAAAGCCAGCGAGGACAAATGGAAGCTTTGACGGAGAGTGACCTTCAGCGAGTGTCTAAGATCTCGGCAGGGAAGCCCCTTTGATGCCTGTTGAGGACGAGAAAATGATGAAAACAATATCAGCCTGAGAGTCAGTCTTAAAAAGAATGTTCAAATGTAAGGAATGATGTGCTGATGCAATTCAATTTAAAAAAAAAAAGGATCACAGAGCATCAAGGTAAGGTTAAGAGAGCATCATTATAGACTGCAGACGGAGGGAAGGAAGACAATAAAAGACAAAAAAGAAAGAAAGGAATAGTACTGCTATCATTTATTCATTTACATGTATGTCGTATGTTAGGACGTTTAGCAACTTTATACTTCTACACCACTACATGTTGTACTTATTCTGTTCTATAGTTAAGAGAATGCACAAGAGATTCATTGCAAATTCAAGTTTGTGCACGGCCACTCAGGTGTTTTGGTGCATGGAGCTTTTCTGGCTTTTATCTGACTGAATGTCTTTCATCACTGGAGATTCTGGAGTAAAGTCAAAACACTTTAAGGGAAAACTGGAATATCTTTAGAACAGAACAATGTTTTAGGAATTCACTTCATTCACTTAATTTCTTTCATGTTTGATTCATGTTCAGAGTTTGACAATAATGTTTTCATGTTAAAAGAACAAACTATCACTTTGTTTTGTTTCATACATGTTGAACCAGCTGAGGTATTACTCATGTACTGTAGCTCTGTAACAGCCACAGGTTTGATTCCTGCCTGTGGCCCTTTGCTGCTCCACGTCCTCTCTCTGCCTCTTTGTGTGAAATGAAGGCAAAACCCCAAAAAATGATTTTAAAAAATGAGTAGGCCTACTCTGAAAGTATTAGGACTTTTTTTTTTTTTTTTTACATTTTTGAATTTGTTCTAGATGTGGACAGCTTTACTGATGAAATATCAATAACATTTTCTCACAAAATATTATTATTATTATACACACATGCACACACACACACACACACACCGAGTACTTTTCATTCATAAACCATTCCTAACCTTGTGTGAGTTGTTTTATGCATTTTCTTCCAGCCTCAAACATGAACTCAGAATTAATTCAATTAATTCATTACTCACTGTTTTTGTCAACTAAAACAGCCGATGACGTCAGAGAGAAACCCTCACAGAATTATGTAAATATATGCACAAGTATCTCATCAAGTTCAAGGAAACCCCAATCGAGTTGCTGCGATAGCTCAAGGACATTTTGGATTTTGGAGCTGCGTC
This sequence comes from Haemulon aurolineatum, assembly GCA_038406115.1. NCBI lineage: Eukaryota > Metazoa > Chordata > Actinopteri > Lutjaniformes > Haemulidae > Haemulon > Haemulon aurolineatum. The sequence continues at coordinate 25,994,060 of JBCAUF010000042.1, forward strand.
ATTTGACTTTCACTCCCAAAATATTTTTTCACTCAGAACATTGCAACTGTTGATCAGTAGGTCAGTGTCTCCAATGTGTTAATTTAACAAGTCTAAATCCAGCCTGTGATAACAGAAAATATGCAGGGAGTCATCTTCCTCCTCTCTCTGCCTCCTCCCTGAAAAAAAAAAACACCCAAACAGATGGAAGATTGAGGGCCCTCTTTTTTCTTGCCGGCTAATCCACCCCTGACTGAGCCTTACCCTCATTAAAGAAACCCGACACTGATTGAACCGCCTGTCAACCCCCCAAGTCCTGACAAAAACCCCTTTGTTGTCATCTGCGCTGCTGTCTGTCTGTCTGTCTGTATGCAGTCTTCTCCTCTATTAATAGTCCGGGATGCAGGGGAAAGGCGGCGGTGCCGTGTGCTCAAAGGTCGAGGAGCGCGGGCTGCGATGGCTGTCTGCGGCAATGCATGATGGGCAAATTTCGATTACGTTCACAAATGCGAGGGTGGCGAATGCATCGGGGTTGTCGCGGTGTTTCTGGGACAACCGGCTGTTAAAATCACATCCTCCTCTGGGAATTCAACGCAGCAGTCAGGTTTTAGGAATCACCATTCAAAACAGAGATAGCAAAAGCCCCACCACCCCCCGGGTCAGAGCGGTGTGTTTCACAAATGCCGCACTCAGAGGGGGTCAAGAGGAGAGTCGGAGCCCTGCGGGGGCCATGTGTGTGTTTGAATTTGGCACAGTGAGGTTTCCCTGGTACAGTCCTGTGCACTCAGCGCCCACAGAACACGCTGGGATGCTTCAGAACAGGGTCGATGCACTGCAGGCAAACAGCACACCGGGAGCTGAACCTGAGACAGGACGGGTGGCTGGGACCAGGATTTGCTCTGAATATATGCCAAGAATGTAGTGCACAGTAAAGCTCCCAAGCAGGGGTTGTATGTAGCTACATTAAGGACAAGTTTAACAACCAGAAGAGGAGTTTACAAGATTAGTCTAAGATGAGTCTTTCAGGAAATTGTATTTGTGTATGCGAGGTGTTTGTTGTGGAAAAAACATGTCTTAAGAAGAAATCAATAAAACGTAATCTGAGCAATATGGCCCTTTTGGAGTGTCAGGATTCTCATTTTTGTGTGTCACACAGCACAGCAGTTGACTTGTTATTGTCCAGATGCCATAATCAGAACACCAGCCCTGCTGCGTGGAACCAAACCGGCTGGGCCTGAGGGCCCGGGAACCAGTCAGTCTGCTCTGGCTTCATGGATTGGTCATTTGTTTTGGGTTTTATTGATACAGTTAGCATACTTAATCCTGGACACAAATCATATTTTTCTGTTGATTTCATACTAATACTTTTGTGTGAAATGTACAAACAATTGTTTTCCTTGCTTGTTCTGGAGCTTCCAATCATATTACGCAGTCCTGATCAGCTTGGCTGCTTCAAATTGTCATGTTTAAACTTTCCACTAAATACTTGGTTATTTAAATATTAGAAAATATTTTAGCGTGGCCTTTTAGCAGTTAACATTAAAGATATCCAATCTTAAAATCTGAACCATTTGATGACATGTCTCTGCTTGCATCTGGGTTGTTTTTGCATCCATCATCGAATCTTACAGCATCTAAATTGATATTATACATCACAACTGAAGATTTACATGTTATATGTATTAAATTGGCAAGTTTGCTGTCATCACAGTGTATTTGTGCCACGGAGTGACTATCATTTGTAAATATATAGCACCTAAAATCCCTGTAGAAAAGTACTGTGGACGTAACCTTGGTGTCTAGCAGTGGAATATAAGCAGTGCCTTCAGTGCAGCTGCACTAGGTCCCATTGTCTGATGGGGCCAATCACAGAGGCCCCTCCCTCTCTCAAAATGAAGTGACCTTTTTCTTAACTGGTTCAGTCTGTAAAAAGCAGTCCGATCAAAGGAGCCCCTATCACTGCTGTACCAATCAGTCTCCTTTTATTTCTTGTGTGACTGAAGTCAGAATGTGTTTTTAAGTGTGAAATATCTTTTTCTGTAATGTTATAGGCAATACAGCTCATGTGTTACTGCTTGAAGTGGCTTATTCACAGCACTGCAGCAGTTCAGTAAATGTACATCCTTGAGCATCAGCAGTCATATTGTGACAGCCTGGTGTTTCAGTCATTATACCCAGAGCATGTAGATTTGCCCATTCATTTTCTGTTGTGTAAATAGATCTCAGTAATCCGGTCACATATCTGGGTAATCCATTTCTACCCATCCCTCCGTTAAACCCCCTGAGCAGCTGTCCAGGTCGCTGCCAGTTAACACACACACGCAGCCAGATTACAGTGACACGGCACAAACAAGCTGGACTAAACCAACATCGTCATGCTAGCCACAGACTGCACATGCACGGCGATGAGCTGCACACAGATTTAGCCTGAATTTTAATTTAATAGATTGGAATGGCTAGAGGCAGCAGCAGATGTGGTGTTTGGCAGCGAGTGTTCAAACCCAGAGAGTTGTGAATAGGGGATATGAATAAAGCACAGGCTGCGTGTGTGTGTGTCTGCTGTCTACTGAGAGTAAGGTTGAAGGTTAGCAGTTACTTTAGAGTTCATCTTGGCATAGAAGCAAAGGTTAAAGGAGAGGTATCGTTTTTTTCAATCTGGACCTTATTTCTAGCATAAAATACGTTCATTTACTCACCCATAAAGGTTTGGTGAAACTTGGAGTCCTTCGGACGCTATTAGATTTACACGTGATCGGCGTAGATCCATATGATGGGAGCGATCGGGGCAAATATGATACAGCCTCTAAAGAAGGCATTATCTGCCACAAAACTTGTTTGATGTGAATCGTCAGTACTGTTCCCCTGTGAGTTCAGCGTTGCCTTGTTGTTTACGATACAGCCTCTAAATAATGCATTATCTGCTGCGAAACTGGTTTATTTAAAATGAATTGCCTGGTGAACGGTGAAATAAAATTCAAAGATAAAATAAAATACCAAATAAAAAAAAAAAAGTTTCAAGAATGTGAAGGGGCGCAATGAGATTTAACCCTCTCACTTGCTGTAGCAGCTTACACGCTGCAGTGTTTACAAGACAGAGGATGACGTGCGGACGAAACAGTGCTGCTTTCAGGTGAACGCTGGCTCCGCCACAGCTGCAGCGCTCCAGAGCCTCGGCTGCAGATAAGCAACTTTATTTTAGCTGAATGCCAGTGCAAAAACGCTCTGTCTGAAGGACTCCAAGTTACACCAAACCTTTATGGGTGAGTAAATGAACATATTTCATGCCAGAAATAAGGTCCAGGTTGAAAAAAACGATACTTCTCCTTTAACGGCATAGCTCATGTGTTAAGTCAATGTGATCTAGAGGGATGACGTCGAAATATCACACCACATTTAACAACATTTCACTCGTCATGTTTTGCATTTGAAGCTTTTTGCCTGGCATTAAACGTTAGGTAAATGACAGGTAAGGTAGGTAGTTTTGGATCCTCAGAATGAGGCTGAACAATCAACTATCTCTGTCTAGAATCTCTTAACTAACCTTTAACACGTCTGCATTTTTTGGGAGTTTGGGATGTTTGGGATCATAGTCAGATGACCTTCGTCGTCACAGTAGTAAATTATTAACGAGGCGTTCAAATCTGACAACCTGGGTATGAGACAAATCAACATTCTTACAGTTTCTTACATTTAAGCCGTAACTGTGAGTGTTAATAAATCAGCGATGACACACAGGGACACAAACCCTGGTGTCCTGAATGAAAGTTCCGTGTTTGTCCCATCCATCCATCTCGTCCACCTCGCTTTGTGAACATTCTTGATCTTTATACCGTGTCACTTGACATTTGCTCTCACATGTAAAACGACACAGGAAAAGCTTAATGTGGATGCGCTAAATGGTGCGTAAAGCAAAAAATGTGTTGTGTAACACGTGAATTGTATTTATTGGTTATTTTCATGTGTTTGTCTGTTTGAACATGTCTGAGGGGGGAAAGGTTGGTCTCACCTGGGCGGAGCAGTGACTGGCCAAATGTTAAATAACAACACCGTGTAGAAGCCGTTCAGCTGTCCCAGGGTTGTTTCAGCATCCTGCAGGATTCACTGAAAGAAATCCACAATGAGCACCAAACTAATGCCTTTGAATGGGTATGTGTGACTATGAAAGATGGAAGAGAATAAAGGTATTAAATGTGACATAACATGTAGAGAGAGAGAGAGAGAGAGAGAGAGAGAGAGAGAGAGAGAGCATATCTTCACACAAAAGGAAATGATTTTCCCACTTTGGTTATTTTAAAAAACCCTTTGATTCAATTTGACACGAGGGTCCGCTGCATCAACGTCAACATCATTAACATCATTAACTCAATGAACACACAGGCTGAGGGGTCGGACAAGGACGCAGCATAATTCTCTTAAACATGAACATCAGTGAGCTGGCGTGGACATGAGAGCGATCTGCAGTGCCTGGCCTCAGCAGAGACAGGAGTCAAATGCTCCTGCAGATGATCTGTGCCTCCAGTCTCCAGCTGAAGAAAGGCTCCAGCAGCACTGCTCCACCTGTCTGAGCCTAAACATCAGCACCACGGGACACACCGTCAAAACAACAGCCAATTCAAATCCGGCTTAAAATTTTACAGAGACTGTTTCCTTTTATGGTATGAGGTCTGTGGTCACTCTCCAATCAAGATTTCACAAAATGGGACAACACCAAGTGGAGACTTCTCCTCGTCCAACAGAGAACATCAATTAACTGAATAGAATAATCTCATTTGGATTTGATGATCATTTCAAAGAAAGTAACAATTTCCCAGTTTGAACTCAATAAAGGAAATCTGTCTATAAGTGACCCTAGCAAACGCTGTAACTTAGTCCTCACAGAGATACACTGGAAAGAATCAACTGAAAAACAGAAAACTCGACTACAGTTTGGCCCTAAACAGAGAATACTCAGTGGCACGTTAGCTGACCACAGTGATTGATTCTAAAATAAGGAAATCCTTCACCATGTGAGCACGGCTTTGCAGTTCAGAGAAGCCTCCACAGGCAGACGTGGCTCCCCAGAGAAGAAAGACTAGTGCACCCACTGCACACAGCGGGAGGTGGAAACCAACCGAGCTACACTTTCTAACCACCCACCAACTGTACAGAGACATGTATACTACCCACAGATTACACCCCCCCCCCCCCCCCAAAAAAAAACAAAAAAACAAAAACACATATAGTAGTATTCATATAGTCATATAGTCCACTTATATTATTTTATATATAAACATATATTATGTTCAGCGAATCTGTGCTTACTCATGGTAAAGAGCAATGGACTGATGGATTAAACCAAAACTGTGCACATTTAGGATGATAAAAAATTAATATGCCAGCTACAAAGAATTATGTTGTATCAAATTTATCTGAAAAGCAGAGCCTTATCTGCCCAGCTGCGATCAAGTATTTTACCTCACACAGTACAGGTGAAGCTGGATTGTTTGAAGAACAGTGGTTTTGTTAAGTGTGCTGCTGTCAGTGCTGATGTAGAAAATTAGTTTCATTGCTTTATTTTATTGCCCCTTTTAATGGGAGCGACAATATTTTGTTCAGTCGTATAAGCAGATGTTGATTTTGTGCAGTAAGGGTGGATAATAAATGACTGAGTGTGCAGGCTGTTGACGTCATGAACATCTTATTACTTGGTGAAAAATGTAACTGTAGGTCTATCGCAGTTATCTTTAATAGTCATCTGAAAGTAGTAAAAAGTATGTAGTACAGTGGAAATGTTCTCTTCTTTATTTTAATGTTTAATTTTGCTCATATATTCACAAACAAAAGATGAAGGCTTACGTTTTTTTGTAAAATGATGGTGTCTAGTAATCCCCTGTGTGATGGCCAAGTGTAGAAATTAATTATCTACCTAACTATAATATATGCAATATACATAGAAAAATAAATTCTTCTGTTAGCTGCATTCTTTGTTGTTTTTATTTGACATTTGCTTTGGCAATGTAAACGTTTCCCATGCCAATAAAGCCCCTTTGAATAGAGGTGAGAGAGAGAGAGAGAGAGAACGAGAGAGAGGGAGGGAGCGACGGTTCGTTTACAGAGATAGAGTGAGTGTGTGGGCTCCAGGAGGGACCAGGCAGTCTCTGAAACAGTTTACCTCGAATATGGACTTTAAATTCCGGGTTGCTCTCGGCGGAGCGGCGGGCACCGGGCTGGGAGCCTTTAACTCTCCTCTCCTCCCCGCTTCATGTCCCCTTCTCCCGCTGTGAGGGCAGCGGAGGAACTTCACCGGCTTCTCCGGAGCAGCGCGGCCGGCCGGGAGTCTCGGGCTGTCGGCGTGTGTTTGAGGGAGGCGGGGGGAAGAAAGATGCGGAGCACACCGCTGGTGACCTGAACTTCCCTCCCTTCCTGGCTGCTTCGGTCAGGACTTTGCACATTCAGCAGAATGCCCCAGTCCTCCGCCACCAAGTGAGAGCGGTCCGAAGCCGCAGCGGGAGCTGGGAGCGTACGCAGCGGGCAGGATGCAGACTTTGTGCCGGATCTGAGCGCAGCTGTGGGGGGACGAGGTGTCCGGCTGGGTGTGCTGAGGCAAGACTCTGCTTTCCTGGAGGTAAGAAAATCGAAAATTAATGTGCTAACTGTAATTTTTTTAAATAGAGTTTCACTCTGATTTTCATGTTCAGATATTTTGGGAATATCTTTTTCACAATTCATTTATTGTCAAAATTATTGTTAGAGGAAACGCAGTCAGAATAAACATGAAACTGTTATAACTATAGTGTTCACTACATTTGAATTATTTGTATCTTCTTCCATTAGTAGGCCACCATCATCCTCTTTATTTCATGAGGTGTAAAAGCAATAACACAAAGGCACAAAAAACGTAGAAGGAAAGTCTTCATGGATTATACAGGCCTACTTGGAATGGGCTGCGCGCTCTCTCCCAAGGCGATAATCAAATGAACTACCCGCCAGTTTTTTCTCTGAACTGGGACAGTGCTGCTAAACAACACAGACAGTCTTCTTTAATACCGGCTACGTCGCAGGGCCACATGAATAAATATGTGTTTGGACTGATAGTAAAGACCCTGCTGATAATAATAGTGGTGAAGCGGGGTCACCATAATTGAACTTAGTGTGATGCCTTGTTTGCCCCCCTAAGGAACATTACATAACTATTGAACTGTCTTGGCTACAAATCAATGCAATCTGTCAATTGGCTGCTGCTGCCTGGTGCCATTTTATTAATCATCCCCACCACCTTGCAAACTGATAATATATTATTATCACTTCCCTTGCAGGGCCTTGAATTGCAAAATTAAGCGCAGCAGTAGGCTGAGAGTTTTATTGATATTTTAGTTGTTGTTTACCTAAATAATGAATGTGCTGGTTATGAGCCAACTAATACAGATGTCGATGACTATGGAATCTCTCCACTGGATTGAAATCATATGACTTTGTGCGCTCAGCAGCACATTTCCTCATAGAGCCCCACACTGATCTTACTTTTGTAGCTGTGCACGGAATTTGTCTCATCTTATCTCTGCTGTTAAGCTGTGTGCATCACTACCCAGCACTCCTCCTCTTTCCAGCACAGCATAACATAATGAATCTAAGGAAGACAGGAATGCAAAGTCCAATTTAACAAAAATTAAGAGCAAACATTTGCTTTTTAGTGAGTATTAATATCTGCCACATCATTTGACCGCTTGATAATTCCCTAGTGCCATTGGGCATGGCACTATCCTTCAGGGCTAGACTGGGGAACAGATTCATAGTGCTCATCAGTGAGCCAGCCGTCTTCTTCATTCGCTCACCTCACACTTCATTGCTCCCAAAATGCTTTTGGCTACCATGTTTTAATCCTTTTTTTAGCTATTTTTGAAATGCCCTTTTTGTCAGTTTGTTCACGTTCATGGTTATCAACTGGGGAAGGGGAAAGAAAAGTTTGAATCTGCTCAGTGCATGTTTTCATTTTAGATTAGTGCTCATCTCAGTAATCTGTACATAGACTTGTTAAACTTGTTTTTCCCACCATTTTCCCACAACTTTGCCCTCAAAATCAGAGAAAAAATCCTTTTCCTCTAGCCGTGCATCTGAATAATACGTAACGCATCTTTAAGTCATTTGTATGCATGCTGGTCTGCTCTCCTAATTTACAATGCCTCACTTTGCATTTGTGGGATGGAAATGGGAAAAGAAATCTCCTTGTCTTTAATGGAAAGCATGTATTTTGAGGAGAAAAACAAAAGACTGATTTGCCAATTATTCTTATTTTGCAACAGGTTTCTGGAATCAAATGTCAAGACTGGGGAACCAGCAGTGCGTGCCGTGAGAGGGAGAGGGAGCTTGGAAGAGAACACCCAATGATCACCCTCCAGTGTGTTGTATATGGCTCTGTCAGTGCTCAGTGCCGTGAGAAGAGCTCTACCCAATGGTAGAAGAGAAGAGAGGGTGAAAATGTGATGAACTTGACTAATGTCTCCCAGCTCAATTATGGACAGTGGCTGGAGAAGGAATCAGATTGCTTAATGGGTCCGTTGTTCTTGTGTTGGGAAGCTTAGAACAATGATTTACCAAGGGATTATTCAAGACCTTCTTTGGCACCAGGCTCGACATGGTGGTGTTATTAAGCCAACAGCAAAAATCTAATGACTGTTCTGTTGGATTTTTCAAATCTCATTTCTTATAATTTTTTTCTATGATTTGGTGTTTGTATTTTTTCTGATCCATTTGAAATGGAGATACAGTGGCGTTTATGGAGTAAGGACTGGGCCTCTTTCATAAGGCCATGGATACCTATACTGTTAGGCCTTCACCTCCAGTTCTCTAGGGCCTCCAACTGTCCCGAGGAGTGCCGCTGTGATCGCACATTTGTTTACTGCAACGAGCGGAGCCTGACCTCAGTGCCTCTGGGGATTGGTGAGGGTTATAAGACCCTCTACCTCCACAACAACCAAATTAATAACGCTGGTTTTCCCTTGGAGCTCCACCACGTGGCATCCGTGGAAACTGTGTATCTCTATGGCAACCAGCTAGATGAGTTCCCCATCAACCTGCCCAAAAATGTAAGGATTCTCCATCTGCAAGAGAACAACATTCAGACCATCTCCAGAGCGGCTCTGGCACAACTCCTTTGGCTGGAGGAGCTACATTTGGATGATAACTCCATTTCTACTGTAGGGGTTGAGGAAGGAGCCTTTCGTGAGGCAGTGAGCCTGAAGATGCTCTTTCTCACCAAAAACCACCTGAGCAGTGTGCCTATTGGTCTTCCAGATGATCTAAAAGAGTTGCGTTTGGACGAGAACCGGATAGCAGTTATTGCAGAGGAAGCGTTTAGGAATGTTACACGCCTGCAGCGCCTCCTGTTGGATGGGAACTTGTTGACAGATGAAGGGATTGCACCAGGGACTTTTCAGGACCTGGTCACCCTGAGGGAGCTGTCCCTGGCCCGAAACTCACTTACATACCCTCCCCCATTCCTCCCAGGGGAGGTGCTTGTCAAATTAAACTTTCAGGAAAATCAGATCAACCAGATCCCTGTCAGGGCATTTGCTGGGTTGCACAAGCTGGAGAGGCTGGATATTTCCAACAACCAGCTGCAGTCATTGACACAGGGGGTCTTTGATGGCCTCATCAGTCTCAGACAGCTCACTGTTCGGAACAACCTTTGGCTGTGCGACTGCAACATCAAATGGGTGGTGTCATGGCTTAAATCTCTGCCGGCCTCCCTCAATGTGCGTGGCTTCATGTGCCATAAACCTGAAAAGTTCCGGGGGATGGTGATCAGGGAGCTGAGTGCTGAGCTAGTTCAGTGCCCGGAGAACACACCAACGGTACCCGTGCCCACCTCCCCAGCTGACGCTGCTCTGATCCCATCCCTGTCTTCATCCACAGACTCCCCACTGGTCACACGGTATGTTTCCTCCTCTCCCAGGCAACCCTTCCCCACGATATCCACCCTCTACCCGATCTATTCAACCAGAGAGGGGGGTTTGAGGACTAAGCAACCTCTGGACCCCCGCAAGGAGACTTTACAGGTCACATTTGCTATACTGAATGGCTCAGCTATCCACGTCAGCTGGGTGGCCGCCTTTCCAGTTACTGCCTACAAGGTGACCTGGGCTAGGATGGATCCCAGTCTGACAGGGGACACCGTCAGAGAGAGGATAGTGGGTGGGGATCACCGGGGTATCCGACTGGCTAATCTTGAGCCAAAGTCCACGTATCGGATCTGTGTCATTCCCTTGGATGCATTCAATAATTATCGTCCCAAAGATGATACTGTGTGCACTGAGGCCTTGACCACAGCGGCATCTTTCAGCCCTGACAACAACAAAAGACCGGCGGGGCCTGAGCAGGCCACACAGCAAGAACCCAGCTCGCCTTTCTTGCTGGCAGGGCTGATTGGTGGAGCTGTGATTATGGTGCTGGTGATACTCCTCAGCATCTTCTGCTGGCACGTGCACAAGAAGAGCCGCTCCAAGTCGTCTACCAAGTGGAAATACAACCGCGGTCGGAGAAAAGACGACTATTGTGAAGCAGGCACCAAGAAAGATAATTCCATCCTGGAGATGACTGAGACTAGTTTCCAGATAGTCTCCCTCAACAACGAGCAGCTCCTCAAGGGAGATTTTCGCATCCAGCCTATTTACACCCCTAATGGGGGCATCGGCTTCCGAGACTGCCCTCTGGGGAACAACAGCACAGTCTACTGCAAGAACAATGTTCAGGATGCAGACGTTTGTCGCACATGATGATTTTGGAGAGCATCAGGAGAATTTTTACCGATAACTATCCACTCTTTACTAGACACTGTACAGTGTTAATATTATTTGAATCTCCCTTGTCTTCAAGAAATGTAATTTATAAACTAACTGGACAATATCTTTTATATAGCATTTGTTTATATAAGTTATTGGTTACTGAAGTTGTGCTGTTTGAGTTCTGTGCACACAGACATGTACAATCAGGATTTCTTTATTATTCTAATTATTAAGGCTGGGTTTCATTTTGATTTTTAGTAATGGTGAATGATTTTGAAGTCATTGTATACTGTAACCATTACAGATACAGGATCCACACTGCAACAGCAGTGCATTTCAAGAGAAACCAACAGACAGAATTCTGTATGAGAGAAGGAGAAAAGAGAAAGGCACAAATCTGCCACTCTCACCACTAGAGGGCATCGTTTGTTGGAAACCATACAGTCCACCACACTTTTTCTGGGACTGTTTTTAATCAAGTCATCACAGTAATGCAGCATATTTCCTTAATTGCCACTACAGTCAGTAGAGATGCAAATTATTAGATTCCTGTTCGAGGAACAGAGCATATTTTTATGCGAATGCATTTCTCTCTGCTTCAAAAGGAAATTTAAAGGTCACACTCATTAAACATTCAGAGAAAGTGGCAGGCAGCCGTGCTGCCACCTGCTTTTCAAGATTGATACATTATCACAGTTAAGGGGTCATGTTATTTGTGCTAGCTGTGTTTTATGGTTGGTTGTCAGGGAGTGAGCAGCAAAAAAAAAGCACATCTGCCATCTACTGTATGTTTAACCCATTAAGAACCAACTCTTTCCCTTTTGTTCAGCAGAAATAATGTTAAGACAGTATATATATGTGCCTTGAAGTTAGCAGCTTACAATGTCTTTTGAATCCATGTTTTGCACAAAACGTGTACTGTATATACATGCAACTGAATTGTTGTTAAGGAATCATCTTGATCTTGATTATTTATTTACCTCATTACATATTTAATTAAAAACATATCTCCAAAAGTGAACTTCCTCATGATCGGTCCCAGAATGATCACTGACACAAGCTGTTAGAAGAATACATATGTAGGAGACCTGAGACCTGAGACCTGAGCGAGAGTAGCAGATGTCTGTTTGAGTGCAATCTGTTTTGACTTTTGAGCTTGCAGTACTCATCCTGTCACTCCCCAGAGTCTACCCAATACAAAATACACATTCAAGCAGCTTGTGGGCATTTTTATACTTGCCAAAGCTGATTAACAATAGATCACTGGATCTATGGCATATTATGTTTTTCATACCTGGAAGAAGAATTAAAGTAGTACTTCATGGTCTGTGAGATGGTGAAAGTTTAAAATCTGTCATGGAGTTGTTACATTTAGACTCTCCAAAGCTATCAATAGGCCTGTGAGAGGCCTTTTCCATTACAGGGACTCAATGACCTGGCTCCTAGAGCTTTCCATAACCTGAAGCTGTAAGAACTGTGAGGTCTAGGTTCTAGGCTCTGCCTTGGATTCCACTATGTGTAATAAGCCAGGGTGTTTTGGCCATACAATGAAACAGTGGCACCAACAAACTTTTTTATTTTCATGTGCTATTTGGCAGGAGTGTGTGCAATGCAGTTGTGGCACAAACAACTCCAAAAAAAGTGGTACTAATATAGGTTTTCTTTTACATTTAAATGTGGTGATGTGTAAACCAGAAACATCAGTATTCTTAAATTAACTGAGAACAAGGTCAAAATAGAGCAGCAAAAGGAGACAGAGAGTACACAAGATTGACATCATTAATTGTGGTGTCTCGCAAACCAGCTCTTGCTTTCCTCTCCCCTGAGAGTACCTGGAACTTTGACTTCACCTCTTTGTCCCAAATTAGATTCAGTAACTGGCCTCCAAAGCTCAAGGAGTGGATACAAAAGCAGAACCTGGGTAAATAGGCTTCACTTTAAGTTACAGGTCGTTATGTTACTTTTATGGAAAAGGCCCAACGTAGGGTCCAGGATCATGGGGGGCCTGGGTAGCAGGATATTATACTCAAAGGGTCATTTTACCAAAGTCACCAAAAATGTATAGATGTTTTTCACTATTGCATTGGAACACATTTTTGAATTTTGAAAAAAACAGAAACAAACTAGAAAAAAATAGCTGAAAAAAATGAAACTGACATCGCAGGTTAGTGCTGCAATTTTGGGATGTTAAGAAACTGTAAAAAAACAAACATGCAATTAGCAGTTCTCATGGGGACCATTTCTGTAGTCAAAAGTAGTTGCAATGAAAACTGCTGATTATTGTGTGACTGATTATTGAGCTGAGTAACTTTGACACTGCTTCTGAAAAGACAATATTTTTGCTGTATTAAAATGGAAATTTCAGTTGCTCTTAGCACTGCAAACTCAATATAAAAATGAAATGGCAAGCTAAAAAAAACAAATATTAACAATTAATTTGTCATTGTTATGTTTCTTTTTTATGACAATAGATTTCCAAAGGAAACACATAATTAATTCTTCTATTTACTCTTCTAATATGTGACCATTACAGTTGAAAAACCTCTATCTATAGTCTGATCTCAGACTGTATTTCAAAATATCTGATTTGCCTTTCAGTATCTTGAAGGATCTGTTTTACATATGTATATATACATGTATATGTATATATACATATATACATGTGCATACATATTGTGCTTTGGTTAAAAAAAAAGTTCAGATGAAAACTAGTAAGAGTGTTGGAGGTTAAACTTACAGGGAAAAAATCAGTAATTAGTAGGGCTCTAACGATACACAAAAATCATGGGTCGATACTTACCTCGGTTTTGAGGTCACGGTTCAGTTCATTTTCGGTACAGTATGGGAACAAAATGCAAATGAATTTGCTTGTTTATTTGCGTGTTTATTATTTGTAAACCAACAATTTATTGTAACATTATACAAAATATGAAAAAATAAATAAAAAATAGAATAATATTGCAAAGTGGTGCCTTATAAAGTAAATATGAGCATTATAGCTCAATAACTTCCAGGTCATGTGAACCCAAAGGCTGACACCCTTGGCTCAAAATCAGTGTAGGACAATAGAGCTACACTTCCTGTATGAGACATTTTAACACTTCTCATATCTTTTATTAATTTTCAATAGTCTTCCAGTTAATATCAATGCAGGATCATACTTGTTTTATGAGACACATTCTTTCTTTCTTTTTTCTTAACACTCCTCATATTTTTAAAGTAAACTTTTAATATTAATTTTTATTTCATTTATTTGCTTATTTAGACAGAACAGTGCATATTAATGAACACTGCATGCATTAGATATGGAGTGTAAATACACTGGAATTAGCAAGAATGCTAAATTTCATCCATAGTCCCTAAACAGGAAACATAAAATACTTAATACAAGTTCATAAATAATGTACAATACAAATACATTTAATACCTACCTTTCATTTTGAAAACCAGAAGTTTCCACACACACTGCAGTAAGCTAGCGCTAACCCTCCCTGTTGTCTCGAAGTATTTGCTCTAAAGTTGGCAGTAAAGGCGCACAATGTTGGAGCGAATGGCTTGACTACATGAAAACAAGAGACGGCTGGCTTGACCGCAGTGTTTCATCACTAGCCGTGACGCACACGGGCTGCACCTGTAGGTGCCAGTGGAAAGTAAACACATGCAACCTCCGTTCCGAGAACTCACCCTTGCACAGATTGAATTTCTTGAATCACTCTTATAGTAGTTAACACACACTTGAGTTAAAGTCTTGTCAGTAATATTTCTGCTCTCTTGTCTTTATTTGCATATTTATTATTGAAGTAATCAAGTTACATCACTTTAATATTGTCTTACTTAGATTAGGTTACTGTCTACATCTTTCAACAGGTAGCTAGTGATTTTTTTTTTTAAGTAACCCTTCCAGCTTCTTTGTTTGGCCTCAGGGACAAAAGGATCTTATAACTCAGATGTCTCCTTTATTCTATGTAAACTTTGTTGGACAGTATTTAATCTTACTGATGGACACAGATCCATATTTTTTGCCAGCGAAGCAGACATCAGAACTTTCTCTTATCTTAGTGGATACACACAGAGGCAGTAACAATAGACAGCAAGGACGGCTGCAAAAATAAAGAAATAACTAAAATAAAATAAAACACTGTAGTAATGATTACAATCACGATGACAACATATATGCCATCTTGCTCTGCCGACGTCATTGGGATCCAGACTTTGTGCAGTAGTGATTGCAGTTCTGAGCTGCAATATTGAGGTCCCATTCATACACCCGCTGGTCTCAATCACGAGCCCAGACGAGCTGTTAAAACCAATCTTATCAGAAAAATTATAACTTGAACAAACATCAGTGTGATAAGAACTACCTGAAATGATGGAAAAATGTATGTAATGTGTACTTTTTTGTTTGGCCCATGTCCCATCTGCTAACATGGAGGAGGCCGGATTTATGACCTGTATTGCAGCCAGCCACCAGGGGGCGATCACTTTCGGGACCCTCTCATGATGTCCATTTTAGATATGTGTGAGCTGATGATACTCAGGGTGAAAGGACTGTGGTTGCTAATAACATCATGAAGAGCTCACCACTTGCTAACAGGTTTGGTTCACTAAAAATATGATGCCCATGATATTACAGCACAAACACGGCCATAAAGTTTTACAGCTGAGTTCACTTTGCTCTTGTTTTGTTCTTGCTTTGATATCCATGTGGCAAAGTGCTGAACACTGTACATCCTTTTTTGGAACCGTTTTTGTCAAAGTTTGTCCACTCATATTTGTGCAATTAAGTATTCAAACAATTTGGGTGTTTTAGAAACCACCTTGGACCATCATATTAAGCCTGATTCCCTGTCAGTCGTCAGTTATGACATACTAGAAGTGTCTGTATGTGTGGAGAGTCCTCACTCTGTCCGTATCTTCTTACTCCCATCGTTCAGACGGTTTCTGGGTGTCAGCCTTTGGGCAGGGCTAAGGAGCCTGTCACCCTATGAACTGTAGCGAACAGGTTACCTGACTGTATCCATCTTTCTCCATCTATGTCAAGAGCTGCAGGTGTGTGCATCTGTTTGACCGAGTTACATACACTCAAACACACACACACACAAACTCATACTTATACAGACACAGCAGATAGCCTCCACATAGGCAGAAAATGACGTTTTATTATTCATCAGATTCAGCTTTACTGCTTTGTTTCTGTTGTTGTGCTCTGTATTCATTCAGCCTCATGTGTACCTGACCACTCTCTCTCTCTCTTTCAACAATTGTTGTGGCAATTTGCTGCTATTTGCTTTCTATGTCTTGTGTGACTTGAATGTTTTGGGGCTTTGGACAGTTGGTCAGACAGAACAAGCTGAAGACACTGCAGTGGATTTAGGAAATTGTGATGGATTCATCAAAAAATAATTGCCGCCCTATTTGTAATGCAAAGTCCATACTATATTAAGATAGATTTTTTTAAAAATAGGTTGCATAGTCACGTTGCAAAAGCTACTCAGAAGTGGGGTTAGAAGTGTGTTTAAACTAAGATGTCACATGCTTAGATGGTTTAAAATGATGTTTTACTTTTATTGTTTTGTCAGTCTTGTGGATTCTTGATCGACAACGCCAGGAACAGTGGTCAAAGTGGATGTTGCAGTGCCTCAGTTGAACAATATTTAAGAGCCAGCTGACCGTGCCTGCTGTCCGCTCAATGAAATAGGCTCTGAAGCCAACAGAAAGTTTACCTGTTAAAGTTAGGTCCTAGAAGCAAATATACATCTGTACTAGCAGTTATGAAATGATGTGCTCAGATTTAATACAATCACATTTTACTGCTTTCTGACACCTTTAGTACAAGACTGAAGAGAAGAGTTGAGTCAGATATTTCAGCAGAGACAGGCGGATCTATCAAACGAGGGATGTAATTCTTCTTATGCAGTTAAGACTGAGAGCGGTAATGTAATCAGAAGAAGTAAGTCAGCTGAAAGGATTTACTCTCCATCACTGCAAATTACAGTCCAGGCAGGTGAAATGGTCCAGGCAGGCGATCTCGTCCTGCTTTGGTCTGTGGTGTTGGGTTGTAAGTAATGAATGAGCTGTGTTCCAGTCTGGTTCTGCACAACCATAAGCTGCAGTAGAAACAAGCCCACTGAGGAAGGAGCACAAAACTTGTTGTAACTGTAGTGAGCCTTTCTGAGTGACTGAGGTGTGTTTCATTAAAAGATCACTAAAATCATATTGTGCCTTATGCTATAACACAAATTCAAATGAAATGTCACAATATGATTTAATTCCAATTTATTTAGCAAACATCTCCATAAAGAAACACTCCCCCCCTCAAACAAAATAGATGGCCTAATTTTTTCCATAGCATAGTTGCATTTAGAATTCAGACTAGATTCTGAAGCGCAGATCATTCTGATTACTTTCATGATTCCATGACTTTCTGTCTAATGCCAGTGGTTTGACATGCAGTGATTTAGAGCGAATTGTCTGCACTTCTGCACAGATTAGCGCAAAGTTTGACATTTGACATTTATGTTCCCTTTAGGCTGAATAATCACATTGGTGATTCCTCAACATTTCACATAGCAGCATTCAAGATTCAAGGGATCTTTATTGTCCCCAGGGGGCAATTTGTAGTGCAGCCAGCATCATTAGGTAAGAATTCCAATTTGTCCATAACTTTGGTCTATGACAAAATACCTGCAAAACTACTTTCAGCCTGAGCCGTTCTTCTTGTACTAAGAAGGAATGCTAAACTCAAAATGTGCCAGCAGAAAAACTGCTACGTTTCTCAAATGGAACTATAGCTTTCAAACTCGTTTTTTAATAACTTGTTATTAGAAAAAGAGTGAAAGATGAATACAAGGGAACAGTGGCAATTTTCGTCTGGAAATTCTGGTAGGGCCATGCAGGAAAATCTTGTAGTGCAATCAGTAGGAAGTGAGAGAAGGGACCACAGCACCTTTTTTAAAGTATTATGTTTTTTATCCAATTGCAGGATTCGAACTGGGATTGCCAGCAACCCACACCTGCGCTAACCACTATGCCACCAAGCTGCCCAAAATACTTTGGGACCACACTGACGTGAGGATTTAATCAAACGTTTTATCTCCAACTTCTGCTCTCGTGGTAAAGTGCTAAATTGCACACTTGCCAGGTAATCAACTCGATTCATTATGAATGAATGAAACGTCACGAATCAATCAACTACGTATTAGCCGAGCTAACAAGACATGCATAGCCCGCCCAGAGCCCGCCTTTGCTTCAGATCAGCCAATGAGAGGCGCTCTGTGGCCCTGAACTTCAGGCCCCACTGTCAAAACTTAAGTGTGCACTGTACACGCGCATGCACGCGCAGCTGTTCACCAGTCCACAACACTACAGGCAGAGGGCCATCTCCGCTGTGCCCCACCGAGTGGAAACAGAGGAGGCGCAGGAACAGGCACGACAAACTATTCACACACAGCTACACTACAAAAAGTGTCTACAGATGAAACTGCGTTGCATCAAATGAAAACTGCAGACATTTCATTGGGGACAAATTTATTATTAACTTATGTTTAACGATATTTTTGACACAGGAAAACGTATACGTTTATAATCCTCCCCTGCACAGCAGCGCCCTCTGGTGGGGCCGTACAATGACAATGATAAAATATGGTGTTTCCTTCTCTCTCTTTTCAAGCCATCTGGCAGTTCAACAATGTCATAAATATTTGAAAACTTTGAATGCACATGATGTCATGTCAACAGACGGAGCTCATTAGCATTTAAAGGCGCAGGCACAGAAATAGCCTGTTCTCAGCAGAGCCCACTTGAGCAACTTTTAGACAGCTGAAATTCAGGATCACAGATGGGTTTGGGGCAATACATTTAGAATACAGTGTTGTTGGATCTCTGAAAGCCGTGTAAAATTAATGAAAAACGATATAACAAGGGACCTTTAAATTCAGATTATTTTATCTAACATAATAATTGAGATGTTGATCATCCTTGTTTTTATTTTGACAAGGTTGTGGGGTGGCATGAAATTAGGACCCAAATGCAAAGATGACCAGGCGAGGTTGCAGAGATGCAACATCATTTAATTCCAGAATCCAAAAAATACAAAAATAGTCCAAGCAAGACACGAAATAACAGAAACATGACATATTTGAAGGTAGGGTAGCATTGGTGAATTATTTAAACAGGTAAGCTACATGGAAAACAGAGGGAAAGAAAACACTTTCCGAATATAGAATATTGATTTTACAGAGATGTGTTTGTAATGGTCTGCATTACTTATGGTAATATACGTAAGGGTTTCACAGTTGATTCTGAAGAAATAAAAGATTAGAAATACCACTGATGCACTATCCCAGAGGAAGGGTTTCAGCATGTATAATGTTATAAATGGTTTTAAACCAATAGAAGTAGTGGGCTAAATCAAGTGCCTTTTCCTCCTTAATTCATAGTGCATTGATAAAATAGCCCACTGATTCTCAGGAACGTTTGGCTTCCATTTCTCCTGGTGATTACTGTGGTCAGCTTGCATTAAATTGCATTAGAGAGCCACTAACAGCCTCCATTGCCTCTCTCTCTACACACACACACACACACACACACACATATTGATCTCTGGAGCTCCACTGGATTATGAAAAATGGCTACCAACCTTAATGACACTTCACCTGAGATGGACTGCTTCTCTCCACTGCTTTGCTAGTGAGGTGAAAATGCGTGCACAGGGAAATCAGTGGTAAAATGTTGTCCCAGTCTGTCCCTGTATCTTCTTGCATTGATTATCTGTTGAAACAGAGATACAAACGAATAATTTATGCTAGAAATGAAGGATAGATTGCATAGTGGAGAGTTTGTTGGTCTTATAGCCCCACATCGTGGCTCGCAAAACAGTCAGTTAATCAAAGTAAGGGTAATTGTTTGCACTCCAGTACTATTGTAGATAATCTTTCTTTTGTACAACAGTAACATTATATTAATTGTAGCCCAAGGTAATATATAAAAAAACAGACATGCAGTCATATATACCTTGGTCCACATGCCAGATCCCCACTTAGAACTTATTGATCAGTTTGACTGGGAAGCAAAATTTTCATATAAATGCAATACTGTAGATGCCAGCATCGATGCATACATATCTGTTAAATTTGAGATAATCAAAGCGAGTGCTGCACCTTTCATTCATCAGCCTTTCGTTGTGCCTATGGGCCCTAGTTTCTTGGCGCGACGCAGTCTGGTCTACGAAACTAGAGTCCATGTCTCCTCCTTGTTACAACAACCGTAGCCATTTCCATTGCATCTACTCCTCCCAGTATTTTGCACGGTCTGGCAGAGACGCACATATTTGCATATTCATTAAGGCAACCAGTCTAAATGGATTGCATGCGCTATTTTGCCCGTTTGAGGGACGCAACCCTTGCTGCGTCCGGTTAGTAGATCAGCTTCAACATAAGTTTGCGCGGGCAATCAAGTGTGCACTCTTTTTTACACACGCATGCGTTTGGTGCATTGGAAAACACTAAAGGCCTGATTTACTACACATATCATTCAAATGAAAGAAATAAAAGTCTTTGCGTGTTAATTACTGAACACTGCCACTGAAACACAGCACCTGAAAAGTAATCCATTACACATTAGATACTATGGTCATGTCTATGTCACGTGACCTGAGCAAGGTCAAACGAGCGTTGCGTAAACACGCATAGAAAGGAAGGTTTGAAGAAGTGCAAGTAACAAGATCAATTCTGATTCGTAACTGTGATGTAATTACTGACGTTATCAACAGTAATGCGTTACATTACTGCATTATAGACAAATGTAATGTTTGTAAAGCGCTACCCCCAACACTGCATGTAACATGTATCACATCACACAGAAATCAGATGTGACATTGATGTGGAGGCATGCCAAGACTGAATATGCCACTGAACACAATGTTTGCCCAGAGAGGACAATGCATGTTGATGTTGATGAGGTGTTGTGGCCTGAATCACATCAGAGACAGGATAGACAAACTGTAATACTGTGTAGCCCTACTTTATTTTACAGTACAATTCTTTTTTTTTCAATTCATACCTTAATTCATAGGTCCATAGCTAAAAGTAAAAAAAAAACAAAAAAACAGTACACTGTGTCATGTCATCATCTTTTTAGCCCTTATTAGTTATTGCTAATTGCAAGTAATTTGTCACAACCAAAATGAACTGTAGATGAGAAAATGGAGTTGATGAAAAATCTGTGAATCACCAAAGTCATTAGGATTCAGTCTCTGGGCACCATGAATGTCTGAGTCAGATTTTGTGCCAACGCACTGAGTAGATGTTGAAATCTCAGGGAAATTGAATGGAACATGTTTGATTGCGTTGCATTTGATGAACTATGACCTGGATGAATGAGAATATCCACAGGCTAAATGTTGAGCTGTTTCACTGCATTGGTGACTTTTTGATCTGATGGTGGCAAATGGCCAAAGAATCACCGAAGTCATTAGGTTTCATTCCTTCGGCATCATGGATATCTGTGCCAGATTTCTTGGGCAAACAATAGCTGAGATCTCTCACTTTCACTTCCCTTTCCCTGAAATTTCAGTCTGGACCAAAGTGTTTAAGTGAATAACTTTGCCATTCCAAGAGCCATGGGGCTAGCTTGACTTAAACTGAATTGAGTCATAAAGTTGGTCAAAACTGCCTTAAAGCATGTGAAGAATCAATGACCTACTTGCATGTATAAGCTTCACCTGACACCCATAAGGAACAGAAATGGTTCCTAAATTCCACGTGTAGCATCTGTTTCGCTTGATTTATCAGAAAGTAAAGTAGTTCATTAAAGTTGGACAGTATCTGCTTCTTAACTATGTGTACTGTACTGTAATGAGCACATCCTGTTTTCCCAACAGCTGTTAAAAGTTGGTGGTCTGGCTCACTTTGTGTCTGCTTCCTTTAACCTTGACACAGCTCTGTGGAGTCTAGCTCGCTCCTCTAATCAGCTTGCACTGTGAGCTTCAGTCTACAGTGTGTGTTTGTGTGTCGGTACGTGTATGGAGGTAAGTGTGTACGTGTACTGATGTGAGTCCCGGTGCAGACAAAAGGTTAGTTATAGGATGCAGCCTTTCTGGCTCACACAGTGTGTCCTATTACCACCAACATATTGGACTGGTGGGCTACATTACTCACAGCGTTGGCACCACACCAACATCCTCAGCTCTCTTTCATCATCATCAGCAATACTGCAGTTTTTGCATGATGACAGACTGAGAGTATTAAGAAAAACTAACCGAACCAGTCAGCCCTGTTTGCTTTAAATTGTCCATCGACATGAGGTTTAAATTGCACAACAGAGCCGTGAGATTCAGTGTGAAGTTACTGTAGAATTTAGTTCTTTTAGCTTCTTTTAGCTTTATCTTTTGTTGTATTCACATCATCTCAGATTGGCTGTACATATGAGCTGCCAAATGGACTGGCTGAACCACCATGCCTTTCTTTAAAGGTCGTGTTTCCTTCTGTTTTTCAGTTGTTTTTTTATTCTCATTTTCAATTTGTGCATGCAAAAACCTGAGTGGAACTGCCAAAAAAACACCTAACATCAGGGAAAGCGAAGCAAAAAACAAAATGCATCAAAACTTAGTGAATAAATCATGATATGCGTGGCATGTGACTGAAATGTAAATGAAGCTTCTACTCCATGGTGGAGATGAGAACTGGCTGCAGGTGCAAACATCAGGTATCTGCCGGGAAGTGTAAGCTTTCTAAAATGAATATGAAACAAACAGACTGGGTGTATTTTCGTCACATTTTCCACATGGTTTTCCATTTCTTAAAGCTTGACTGCATGGTTTATTGGCATCGACTGAGGTGAGGTTGGTGAGGGCCCTTGGATTGGCTGATTCAATGAAATTGCTACCCTTGATTGGACTGCCACATGACAGCAGCTGTTTAAACCCCAGTTAACAGCAGTTGGCCCATCCTCTCCTGTCCCTCCCTCCTGAGGGTAAAGTACTTAGGTATAGAGGCGCACTTAGTAGCTTCTTAGTAATCGGTATGCAACTCTAAAAATATTGTAAATATGAAGCGCATGGTAGCCTGTACAAGTAAGAAGATCTTTTTATTTCTCCAGTTTATGGGTTACGAGTGTAGGTTGGGTGTCATTTATTTATCATTTGCTGGATTTGGTTGGGTAAGTTTCATGTCAATTAGCAAAGTGTTGTTTGTTGTTGTTTTGGGCATGGCTGAGCTCCGAAGCTGAATAAATGCCACATTGAATTTTGCCTTATTCTGTGCAGTTGGCCTGTCTTGTGAGTGTGAAGAGTTGGGAGTCACACACCATGTTAATCTGGTCAACCCCTGGTCCACCAGCTTCGTGGATGGTCTGGTTCACAGTGTTGGCTATAGACCCACAGTACATTCTACACTAATACTAAATGAATGAGAAAAATGTTTGTGTTTACAACATTGAATCTGGTCACCCCGCACTCCGATCAGAGACAGGTCCGACGGTCTCTGAAGCAGAGGATGGTCAGCTTCACTGCAGCCAGTCTGCATATGCAGACAGTCCATAAAGTTGAGAAGAGTTTCTGATCATATCATATCA
>JBCAUF010000042.1:26244131-26254400 GCA_038406115.1 Haemulon aurolineatum
GAACTTTAATTTCTAAGAGTGTACTGAGTTAGAGGCAGAAACATCAGCTTGCAGTTTTGGTGAACTGGCCCTTTAAAAACGAACCACTGAATGGTGTTGAAGTAGAGGCCCATTGTTAATGAATGTACCTGGCTTCAATAAGGATGATGGTGTCCTGATGTATCAGGATGAGGTTCTCTGGTTCTCTGGTTCTCTTTCCTTTGTGCTCTGTGAACTCTGTGAGCTGCCCTGTGTGGTGTGGTTCCAGTAGGTGATTGACTGATCTGGGAGCAGTGTGAACCTTGGTCTGCCCGAGCGCTCGGAGCCGTTTCCCCGCTGCCCTCTGAGGCGTTGCTGGGAGGTTTGTTCTGCCTGGTCGCTGTTGTCTGCCTACGCATTCTTTTCCCCCCCGGAGCATCAATGTCATCATGATGCGACTGGAACCTGAGCGCCGACTACATGCATGGTCAGGCCGTCCTGTCACCTAGCCACCCTACTGGGACTGACCGTGACAGGAAGGGTGCCCGAAAACATACCAAGAGACCTCTTTGTTTCACGCTGCTCCTAAAATAAGAATCCACGCTCCCTCAGATTGTGCCCTCTGTGCAGCACATTTCCCTCAGCAATCTCTCCACAGACCGTACCAACACATGTATCCTCTCTCACATGTCACTCCTCTACCTCCTCCATGCACGCTGATATAATTTAAAGCAAGCAAACTAAGCCAAGGTGTGAACAGTTAAGGTTGTTGGATGAAATAAAGAATGGTCACAGCTGATCTGTTCACAGATATCAGCAGATATCAGCAGCCTGTCCCGTCTCCATAGCCACATTTCATTCTGGCTACATATTCAAAGCTTGCTGCAATCCTCATGTGGAAACCTACTGAAGAATAAACATCACAAAACAGTGGGCTGCACCCGTTCTGATGGAGGACTTCAAAGTAATGCTATTGATTTTTTCAAAGGGAAGAAGAGCTCCAAGGCTTTGTATTTCACCCTTAACCTTGATGTATTGGTTATTGTTATTATTTATGTATACTGGAGATCAAGCAGCTAAGCAAATAAGCTAATTTACGGCTAAGCTGTTGGCTGTGTGAGGCTGCACCGAGGTGGTGCTTTCTGCACATGCTAACATCTGCATAGCATGTGCTCAAAATTGCACTGTAGGCATGTTGTTGATTATGAGGTACAGTTTGCAGCTATTTGGTCCCGAACCAAAGCATTGAGCAAACTGAAATTTTAATTTGGTGATGGCGCTAAAAACAATCAAAACTGATAACAACTCATTCTCTGGGGACCTTAGAATTTATGCCAGTCTGTCAAACTGTTCAAATATCCAAAATAATACCAAGTAATGGACTGATGAACTGAGATATGATCCAGATAGATATTTTGCATTGTGCAAAGTGTGCAAAGTGAACTAAGCCTAACCTGGAGCCTCATGACAACATGTACACTAACCTCTTTTGGAGCTGTTTTCACACCTAAACCACACCCAGAGCTGCCAGTGGCTCCTCAAAGAACGCCAACTGGTCTGATCCACTGCATCTCAGAAATAAATGCATGGCTGACAAGGTGGATTCTCAAGGAATTCAGCTGCCGAGCAAGGTAAACCCTGACCTTAATCCTAACCTTAACCACTGAACCAAAACACAGCTTTTGTTCCTTGTTGCACCAGCCGAGCAGAGTTTGCGTGCCGCAGAAAGTACAAATACGAATACGAATACGAAATACTTTATTGACACTAACACTGGACGATTAGCCAGAGTTTGGAAAAGGAAGTGTGTGTTGTCAGTTTGTGAAGACAAAGAGGCAGAAGTGAAGAAGAGCAGCGGCAGACGCTCCCTCCTTTGTTTCCTTCAAGAGACGCCGGTCCAACATCCACACTCCAGACAGCATAAACACAATGAGTTCATGGTGTCCACAGCTGTCCACGGATCTGTCCTTTTGGAAATATATTAGAGCCTTAAGTCATACCTTCACACACACACACACACACACACACTCCATGATGCTGTAATTATCACTCAGTGAGACAACCACTCTCTCACAGCTACACCTTGCTGACATGCGACATTCAGGAGAGGACACTCGGCTGTTATCGCCGCGCTCCTCTGCCGGGGAACAGCTGACAGGACACTCACACCGGCCAAATCCAAAGACAAATATTTAAGCGTCAAACAGGTAAACAGGCCGTCGAGGCTCGCCTCGTTCGACCCGCGATTAAGAGCTCCGGGCGCGGGGAAGTTTAGTTCATTAGCCGCCCTGACAGAGTCCCATGATAAGGATGTGTAAACAGCTCCACCTTGCAATGGCTACAGAGAGAACTTGCCCCTCGCTAAAGGCTGCTTTCCACCAGGGCCAGGGTGCATGAATATTTTAGATGAGTAAATAATTAATAATTAACAGCAAACAGGCCAGTGATCAAATGGAGCAGCATGGCAACAGACATGAAAAATCAGACTCTTGTAAACAAAGACAAGAGAACCCAGATATCCTCCCCTCTTGCCACCTTCTTTTCTCGCCTTTTAAATATGCGCATCTTAAATCGCCCCCCCATATCGCCGTAAAACCGCACACATACAAAAGGCACATGTATGAACACACAAACTCCATATCAGTGACTCTGTCAAACACACACAAAGTGCTGCCATAACCCCCTCCGTCACTCACTCACATTCATACCCACACTTATTTTCCTTCAGAAGAATGAAATTTTCGCGAATTCCTTGGCGACCCGGGGAATGTGACTGAGCGAGAACACTTGATCTGGCCACCCGCTGTTTTCTGATGGAAAGATTTGCTTTTTAATACAATCGTCACTCCTCCCACCTGGATATGCCACGCCAAGACAAATCCCAGCTGTGTGACTCCAAAACCTGACAGAGCTTAAAAATTCCCTTATTACCATTCCCTTAAAATACCCAGCCACACTAACTCCCACCAATGGTGGAAATGCTAATCACGTCTCTCGGCGGCTTAGAGGAGCATGAAAACAGAGCCGCCAATATGAAGGCTTTGGTGCATGTGCAGAAAGTGAGGAAGAAGAAGAAGAAGAAGAGGAGGAAGAAGACGAAGAAGTCCCAGCAATAATGACACACATTCACAGAGGCGTCATGGCTCTTAAAAGCTGCTTCTCCAAAATCTGGCAAATCTGGCCGTTTGACTTTAGCCAGAGGAGACATTTCATAAAAATCAGACTTAATCGTGTAAACAACACGCAGACAAACAGAAAACCACTGCAAACAAAAATAAAACAACTTTGGAAGCTGTGCACGGATCGCCTTCAGAGTTAATTTTAAAGTAAGCATTCCGTTCCTTGGAGATTTTAATTAATGCTTTAATATGCAAATAAGTTAGCAGAGATAAAATCATGACAAACAGATGGCAAGTGTGGGTAATTATTTTGTGAATCCAGCAGGGGCATGTATTAAAGTTATGGCATCGTTTTCCTCAGGCCTCTGTAGCCATGGATGGTAGGGAGAGAGAGAGAGAGAGAGAGAGAGAGAGAGAAGTATCACTGATGAAATGAGACACAAATGACTTACTTGTGTCTCTAAGTGACAAATCTGTGACCACAGTGAGTCTGAATATATCACAAAAGACAAGATGTTAGAAGGATGAGTAATCCCCAAGTCACCCATAGCCCTTCGCTCTAAATTAGAGGGAAAAAGCACCAAAAGTCATTTAAGCGCCTGCAGAGCGGGTGGCCCAGAACAGCTACTAATGGACCTCACAGTGAGACTGTTTTGTCAAACAAAGGTCATGAATAATCTGCCAATGTCAATGAAATAATCCTGTTGTGGTGATCACATCGTGGCCACGGTAGCTTCATCCTCGTATTGTTAGCTAACTGTTAACAGAGGACACCATGTCTAGAATCAGCTCATCAGCACCCAACATTCCACATCGGTCTGAGAACATGCACCACTCGATTCAGATCTGCACCTACCTGCTCCTGTGGGGGCGCGTGGTCCAAATCCAGGCCGACGAGCGAGCGGTTGATCCTCTGGGCCAGACACAAAGCCATCAGGCCTCCCACTTTCACCTCGTTCTGACGGAGGTCCAGCCGCTGAATCTGCCGACTCTCTGCGAGGAACTCGGCCAACGCCACAGCACCTGGACCACACACAACACGTGACCTTTGAACGTCAGGGAGCTAGCTGAGTGGCTTAACCAGCTAGTTGTTGGTTAGCCCAAACAACCTACTTTGCTCAACACTACAATTTTTCTTCCCTAACTCACAGAACCATGCTTTGGGTTGGAGCTTACTCTAAGTGACCTCTCAATATGTTTGAAATGAAATTAGTTCAACTAAACTTGAGAAAATGAGGTCTTCTGGGAGTCATTATGAGATCCGTCACATGTGGAAAGCAAAATTAAATGCAATATTGTTATAAATAATCCTTTTTTAATGCTGTACCTTCACAGGTGATGTTGGCTTGAGCCAGGCCCAGCTGCAGCACTGAGCTGTTGACCATCAGTGGCTCCCTGATGGCCTGGATCCCCTCGTTCCCCAGGAGGTTCTCACCCAAATCAAGGACCTGCAGGACCTTCACCACTGGCTGCACAACATGGATCATGAGGTCAGCCTGATTAGCGGCATTTTTCCCATCTCAGAAAAACCCTGCTCAAATGGGACTCTGGGGCCAAACAGAAGCTGAAGAATTTGATTCAGTGTTGGTAAACTTAGAAGTGTATCGCTCCAAGTGAGTTGAAGAGATTTCACTCGACACTGAAGCTCTACACCCAGTGTGCACGAGAGTGTGGAAGGCCTGCAAAGTTTTAATTATCATTATTATTATGCGATGATTATTATTCCTTTTCAGAATGTCTCCTCTCATGTTAAATGCTCAGAATTTCTGTTTCCCACTCTCCAGAGCCACATTAGCATTGAAGGTTGATTAGCTGGCGCATAAAGCTGGGGGTGTCTGGGGCACAAGAGGCCCATGATGCCCAACAGCTTGAAGAGGAACGCGCCACCCACTCCTCGGTTGTCCCCTCGCCTCGCCACCCTTGTTAAATTCCTCTGGTCACTGCTCTGAAGGGAGAAGGGAGCGTGGGGGCGGAAAGGAAGCCAGGAAGGCAACCGACAGACCCGGAGAGCGTCTTCTTCTGAGTTAATTTGCACCGCGGTGACAACAAACACACTTGAGAGAGCCCTCCCCCCATCCCCATCCACCCCCCACTCCCTTTTTTTTCCTCACTGAGTTGCGGCACACAGAGGCAACACCACATCCAACGCGTGGCGAGAAGCTTCTCCGGTGAAGAGGGGAGGAGGAGAGGGAGGAAGAGCATCTCAAATGGATATGCACGAGGGATAATAGCAGACAATTAAAGAGGCGACTGCGTGGTTGAGAGTGTGTGAGAGTCAAGCATGGTTGAAGCCTGTCAAACGTAAACCACGGGAGGGTTGGAGTGAGAAGTTTGAGGGGGGTAGGAGTGTGAAACCACCAAAAACACAGTATGCTTTCACACATGACATGCTGGCTTTAAACAAAAAAAAAAAAAAAAAAAGAAAGAAAGAAGGAAATAAACAGCGGATGCATGCGAAGAAGACACACAAAAAGACAAGGGCCCCTCATGACACGTTCACCTCAGAATAAGCATTTTTAGAACTTCTTTGAATAACGAGTAAATTTAGACGTGATTAGTGAAATCCGAGAAAATGGAATTGAAGAGGACTGGTCCACACATCTGCTCCTCTTGTCTCAGTCCTTCAAAAGACGAGCCAACAAGCCATGGGGACGCCGAGGGAAAGCACATACACCAACCAGAAAGGTTAATAACAGCTCTCCGCATCATCATATTCGACACGACCAGCTACGGGTCTAATTATCATCATTATGGCCTGCAAGGACATCTACTTATCCCTGTGACTGGCAGGCCGCATGAGCAGCCCTCCTTAACACACATCTATTATTTAATCAAACTGTTTCTTCTTTTGGTAGCACTGAAGGAGACAGGGGAAGTGTGTGTGTGTGTGTGAGTGTGTGAGCGCATGAGGCAGGCCTTTAATTTCTAGCCTTTTGACTTCCACAATCGCCACTCACATGACAGGAAGGTGCAGTTTATGCTGCCAATCAGGCGGAAGGAATGCATGTTATTAGGAGTGTACAGTGAAACGTGTGGAGGCGGGACGTTCTTGGAGGGGGAATTCTCTGGATGAGGGCCCCAACACCCTTCATTTGCTCAACGGCGGGTCGACAAAAGCAGGTATCAGTCGGACAGTTTAGCTCGGTTGGCGCAGAGCAGAAACAGAAGTGGACCTCAAGTAGATATCCTCTAAAGTTGCAGTCTTTTTCGCATTAAATTCCCTCCGTGTGTCTCCAGACTGATGATTCCTCAGTGAGACAAAGAGGGAATTTGAGAGGCTACCAAAAAGTCTGCTGCTTTGAATGAAATGAATGAATTTAGCATGGAAGGACAGCTATGGATTCTGTCCTGCATTACTTCCACTGGTAGCGCATTAAGAGAAAATCAGTCATGCAAGGGCTCAACATAAAGTAATTTAGCTCCTGTTACTAAATATTTGAAATTAGCACTGATAGCCCATGGGATGGCTAACATAGCAAATAGCTCTCATCAAACTACAACAGCTAAAGTTAGCTGCATTAAATTAACATCATGAAGAAAATCTAAACATCTGTAACGCCTGGAGATAAGCATATTATTGCTATGAAAGAAGCTGTTAGATGATCATTTAGCTCTTCAGTTGAAATGTACTGTGGCCTTAATAGTGGCACCAAAGGAGTACTTTGGAGACAGACTACCTTTGCTCTGTTGCAGTGCTAACCTTCAGTACAATCCTATGTCTTTTCTAATCTATGCCGCTGACAGGCCTGGATCATGTTGAAGGCTTATCTACAAACACTTCTAAAGAAGGCCTGTGCTTTGGCAGTGGTAGTGTTTATGCACTGACTGTTGGCATTAACTGATTCAGTTCCAAACTCCAAGCCGATCTCGTGTTCCTCACCAGAGTCTTGGCCAGATGGACCATGCCGTTTGCGGTGATCTGGTTGTTCCTCAGCAGTAGGACCTTCAGACCTGCCGTCTGCCGCCTCAGACCGTCACACAGCTCCTCCAGGCCTGGACAGTTCAACAAAACCAAACAAAACCCCAAAACCCCAAACATGAAATTATGGTAATGAGCAGAACATGTTCAGCTGAACTGCTTGCCTGTGGTTGGATGTAAGCTAGATAGCACTGGTGGATGTTTAGTGGGGGTGTTGCTGAAGTGCTATTTATGACCTGAATTCCAGTAACTATGAGGATGGTTACTATGCGCTTAACCTTTTCACATGTGTATATTTATTAGATAATATTAAAACTGGTCTGTGTAAGTTTGCAGACTGACAGTATGATTGCATTAATAGCATAAATCGCTAGGTTACTAATGACACAAAAGCGAGTGCTCTTGCAGACCCATGTTGTGAATAAGACATGGCATCAATTCTACGCTGTGCAGCTTTTAATAAGTACATGCTCTGTGCCGTAACGAGGGCGGACATCCTACCGGCGTCCGCCACAGAGTTGTTGCTGAGCTCCAGCGTCAGCAGCGTGGTGTTGTAGCGGAGCAGGTCTCCGAGCTGCATGGCGTCCTGGTAGCTGTTCAGCAGGTTGTTGGTGAGGTGGAGCTCGTGCAAAGCCTTGTTTGACTTCAGCGCGCCAACTGTGGGCAGCAGCAAAGCAGAAGAGTGGTCAAGAGATGAGGAGCACGGTCATTCATTTCACAGACAAAGGAAGGGGATTCAGTGCTGTTGTGATCCATGGACCCATCAGACAGCAGGCTGAGTGAAGTGGCAGGTAACACACGATGACATGCATAAACGTTGCACTCATGTGAAATGTGCAATAATGGGCAATAACAGAGTCCATGGAATGACGTCACATCATTAGGATACAAAAAAGAAGGAACCGTGTTCTGTTGTAGTTACAGAGAAAAAGACGTCATCAGATGCATTTAGTAAAACTGGGGATTATTGGCAGAATTACAGTTCTAAAATCTGTTGATGTTAGTGACACCAACATAACTTGTCACAGAACAAGTCTCCTATTGGTTATACATGTGCTTTTGCACAATTTAGGAGATTCTTTTTTTCAATAACCTGTAGGGCTGGGCCGATATGCTTTTGTGCCAATTCGACTTTTCAACGATTTTTGGGTCCCAATTCAAATTAAATTTCGATTCTGATTAAACAAGTATTGTGATTCGATTTTACCAAGTATTGCAATTTTATATTTCAATTATTGTGGTTACTATGGTGACCCATGTGCTTCTATTTCCGGAAGTGGAATGCAGATGACGAAAATAAAGAGACAGACCAGTGTGAACAAAGGAACACAACAGGCCGGTTTGACTTTGTTGAGTGTAATGGCACAGAATATATGATCGTACAATAAAGATTGGTCATCAAAAAAAATAAAAAAATAAAAAAAATGAAATAAAAATAGCCAGGAAAAAAAGTGATGAATATAAAAATGGATTTTTTGGCCCAGGCCTAATTACCTGTGTCCCCCTACATCACCTCACATGTCACATTGTTTTGCTGTCTTACAGAGTACACTTGAGGTAAAATGTGATATTTCTGTTCTCTTGTCTTTATTTTTATTTGCATATTTGTTATTGATGTAATCCAGCGACATCACTTTAATATACTGTGTCCATCCTTTAACAGGTAATTAGTAATTGAGCTAAAAATCTGAGGACATTCTTAAAGTAACCCTCCCAAATCTGCAAAGCCCCTATATTAATTTCACCGGAGTCTGTGTTTCCCAAGTCTCTGTCATGGTGGGGGCAAGTGCAAACTTGGTGTGCACGAAGAAGTTCAACATTTTCATTTCAAACAGAAGTCTAGTCATTCAGTGGGGGAGCAGGTCGTCAGGGAGCTCTGCACGTTAACACAAACGGTCAAAGCTCCTTTCAGAAAATGAAAGCGACGAGGGGCCGTGCAGGAAACTTTGGGGTGGAGCCCCGCCCTAAAACAAAACGTAGGGATTGTCTTAAAGTGACATTAGATATGATCCGTATTGTGCCGGCACATCCTGACAGTGGCAGACTGATTGACGGCGAGTGAACTTGAGCATGAAAACGAGGGCGCAGCGGGGATCGCCGCCTCCTGCAATTACAGCGCTAAAGATCAAGTAGCACTCCGTCGCTGTCTGAGCGCGCCGAGCCATCGACGGAGCCGGCAGACCTCGCGAAAAAAAAAACGCCCGTCAAATTTCAAGCCCCTCTCCTCAAAATGTCAGGGTGTTATTGTTCGAATCTTTTCATTACGCCACTTCATCACATCTTTAATGGTGTTGTGGGGCGATAGCGTGTGTTTGTGCGCTGTGTACTGTACTGCGGCACACGTGTGTCCGTGTTGCCTGAGCCCTCGCTGCCCCTCGCGTCCAGATCGATGCCGCAGATTTGATCAAGCCTGTTGGGCTGCATGTGGAATGCCAACATTGTCATCAGGCACAGTGGGAACCAAATGTTGGAATCGGTGGGATTGATCCGGTCGACTCCACCGCGAGCGCTCCAATCCCGCAATCAGAGGCCCCTCCGATCGAAGACAATGATCCTCAGCTGGGACCCCCCGCCGGGGGAGGGAAGGAGGGGTAGGGTGGCGGCGGGGGCCCGCGGGAAGGCAGGGAGGATGGGGGCCGGGATGAGAGATGAGCGCGGGAGGAGGGGGGCAGGTTGTGGAGACCCTGAAATATCAAAGAGATCCAGGAAATGGCGCACGTTGCTGTGGGGAAGAGTGGGCAGCACATTGTGTCCATTTGGGTCTCTCTCTGCTCTCAGCTGAGAGGAGACGGGCGGCTCACTGTTTACACCTCTGTGTCCCAACAACCAATCAGACAGAGGGATGGCTTCATTCTGAATCTGATGTCATGAAAATGATTTGTACAGACATCACTGTTGTCTTATGAATGATCATTACTGTTCACCATTAGGACCTTAAGCCTGTTATTAACTACCCTGTTACACATCACTGTGAGTGTGTGTATGTGTGTCTCCATCCAAACCCCCTCTGAGTGTTGTGTTCACCCGTGTTGTGTGTACATGTGTGTATACTAGGGGTGGGCAAAAATATTGATATGGCAATATATCACGATATTGAACATTTTCATATTGATTTTTTAAATTCCAAATAATAAATCATGTTTTAGACGGATTTTAAATCCAGCTCTACTTCTGCATAGGGGTGGGTATTGCCAAGGACCTCACGATACGATACGTATCACGATATTTTAGTCACGATACAATATGATATTGCGATATCCAAATTTTGCGATA
>JBCAUF010000042.1:26343744-26354138 GCA_038406115.1 Haemulon aurolineatum
GGTTCTACCTGGAACCATTTGCTTCTGAAAAACCCTTTTTAACCCTAACACTAACACTAATGGTTCCAGTAAGAACTGTTTTGATCCAGAGAACCCTTTAAACCTTTATAAAAGGTTCTCCCTGGAGCCAACAAGGGTTCTCCTATGAGGACAAGCCGAAGAACCTTATATGGTTCTACTTAGACCTTTAATTTCTAAGAATGTAGCACTGTATTATTACCCTCTATTCCCTGTAATGTTTATTTCTCTATGCAAGCTAATATTCAAACAAAGTGTATCAATTCAAATAATAAATAAATAATAAATAACAAATAAACCAGGGGGTCACTGGATCGAATCCAAATTGGACCAGAAACATGGAACTTGTACTGGTAGCTGGAGAGGTGCCAGTTCATCCCCTGGACACAGTCACAAGGCACCAAACTCCCAACACTGGATGCTCTGTATCCATTAATGCACGTGTGTAGAGCCTGTTTGTGAATATATAAATGTTAATATAACAACAGAGTGTAACAAGTAACTTTACCCTCAAGTGACTAATAAAGGAATTATTCTTACACATATATTATACATATATTATTATAAGCTGTATCTCTAGGATACTGTATATCCCCATCCTACTGTATGTGAGCTGCACCAGAGCAAGTCATGCAACAGACCTGAACAGATGCCAGAGCCATGTGAGAGATAAGACAACAAGGGGGGGCATGGTTCACACTGTGCATCTTAAAATGTCAGACTTTTACCTTTCATGACAACAAAAGATGTCACACTCAGATCTAAGGCTCACGCTTGGAGAAACTTCACGTTTGGCTCACCGTGTGTCTGTCTCTGCAGTGTGTCTGTGTGCATCTGCATCTGCAGTGTGTGCGTTTATTCACATGTTCCATTGAACCTTTCGCCTACATCTGATTACGAATTATGAAACACATAACTTACTTAAAAAGTGTTTCAGTCTGTATTATTACTGTAGGTTTGCCAGTTTGTTTTTTGATTCAACTAGCCCAGTTGGCTAACAACGTCCCGATAACTTCCTGACTGAGGTGGTTGAATTGTGTGTGATGTGATTTGATATTTTGTCTACATGTTTAAGTTATTCGCCACCCATGAATGGGAAACAGACTGTCTGGGCACAGAGGCTGTATGTAATGTACAGTAGGATCCATGTAGACCAATGATGCAGGAGATAATCTACTGTTACAATAACTCAGGTAGTTTCTGATGAAAAGCAGTAAACTCTGAAACAGTGAGCTCCTCTCCTCGTCTGTCCTGATTCCTCCTGTCCCTCTGGTTCACTACCGTAAAACTAGTATTCACAGGGGACACATATAAAAAGCAATGGTCAAACCTCAGGCAGCAGAGGCTCAAATAGCCTTGGCATGAGTCCAGTTCCAAAAATGCCAGATCCTACATTTTCCATAATACAAGCAATGGCCTCTCTTGTTTTACCAACTCACACTCACTTTGTAATGCACGTTTCCTGTTTCCTCAGACAAAGCTCCCCCAGAGACAGTGAACACATTATGACTTTACTCTCTGCGTGACGACTCAACTGACATTCATGTAAAATCTGTTGGACTCAATTACATCATGACGCAAGACGACAAGCAATAGGCCGTACATGAGACCAACCAACAACCCAAAATATTTTAGGGGAAATAGAATTTTTTACAGCGGAGTTTGTGGAGACTACAGTGGATCTTTCTAATGATACCGAGGCCGAGGGTCTGAGGACAGAGGGTGTCACTCACTGTACAGACTGTAAAGCCCTCTGAGACAAAATGTGTTTTGTGAATTTGTGCTATAAAATTTGATTTAATTTGATTTGATTTGATTTGACGACACATGTAGACTCTTGTAGCAGAGATTGTGTTTTTTTATCGGAATGGTGGGACATTTCCAGGTGTGCTTGTCGTAACATAACCAGGTGTTTATGCCCAAACATGATGTTTTCTTAACTTTAACCAAATGGTTTTTGTGCCTGAACTAATGTACAATTATGCCACGTTCAAATAGCTAGCACAACATGCTAACACAACATGTGAGCAGGTTTCACAGAGCTACTTCTGTGGCTGGTCTGTCTTGTTTTTGTTTGTTTGTTTTGTTTTCTTTCTTTCTTTCAAAAAAAAAAACTTCCTCTAAAATCATGATCACGAATGAACACAATGCTGATGTGAAACAATATTCTGAGGCTGTCCCCATTGGCAGTCAGGGCAACGGATGTATGGCGAAGGTTGCAGCTCTCTTTCCATTATTTGATGGGTTTTGTCATCATCGTACTTTTATTTGTTCTCTATGAAGATAGCAGTTTCCATTCAAAGCACAGACTCGTTCTCTGCTGAGCGGCTGACATCTTTCTATCTCCCCTGCTGCTGCCAGCATGCTCCGTGCTCTCAAAGCCCACATAAATGTCATAGATTAAACTGAAGCATATTGTAGGATCAGATGCATTGGAGGAGAACCACTGCCTTTTCTGCTGTACACAAGCAGGCATATTGTCACCCCTATTAGGCAAAGTGGTGTTGATGCAAGCAATCTCTTTGACCCCTGACCTCTGTGAACACCAGCCTTGTTCTTGGATTAAACATCATGGCTTGTGCATGTTCTCCATCCATTTGCAGAGTGTCAAAGTTCAGCCATGGCAAACAATTTATGCATAACGCTGTCCATCACAGCCAGCTTGACTAATGTGCTAACCTCTGAATAATCATCGTGGAGAGAATGGAAAGATAGACATAGAGATGCAGTGAGAGAGGGTCATTAAGGAAAGGGAAGGAGAGTGGTGGGCACGTTGGCGACTAGTAATGTGTGATCAGATGGCTGGGACACGACCCTTCTAATTGTGAGGTGTCAAAGCATCCTGCTGCCATCGCAGAGGGCTGGCTCCGAATCTGGGTGACACTGGGTGACACTGCGGGGGCGGGGAGTGGGGGGTTCAGGTCAAACCAGATGACACCTCGTAGTCAAAGAAGGTGACATCTGAATCATACACAGCACCAGCAGGGGAAGATTTGCTAAAAATCCCAAAAGCCAGCAGCAGCTCTGTCTTTACACCAATTCACCCAATGGAAAAACGCTCTGTCCTGCAAATACTGTGAGTCATGACGGCCTTGTCCTGCACAAACAGCATCAATGCACTCACCCCAGGAGCCCTCCACTCCAAACCTTCTTTAAAATCAAACATTCCTTGTGTTTATTGACCAGCTACGAAACAGCTAGGATACTGTACATTAGCCATAAGCAAGTGAGCACTAAGGATGTGTGTGTCTGTGTGTGTTTGTTCATGAAGTGAAGACATTTCCCCTCCAGTATGCAGTATTCGGTTCCAGACTACAGCAGCATCAGTTGTGTGTTCACCCACAGCTCTAATGGTTTAAGAGCTAATATAGAGTCTACCAGTAAACCCGGAAGTCTTTTAGCATGACCGGTTCCCTTGCCTAAAAGTCAATACGATTTTTGAATGAGATTTTGGTAAAATACCTCAAATTAGGTCTGTGGTTAACAAAAGCTTAAGCGAGTTTCAAGTTTTGTTCTACGACATAAAACACATCAATGAAAAAGTACTCGGTTGTTAACAAATTCCTCAATACAACTACAAACCCTGTCAGGGATGTTATATGTATTCACCCCTGAACACTCGAGAGTGCTGGCAGGCCGCCATATTTATGGGTCTTCAACAAGTCAAAAAGTCCGATTTCTCCATTACACAAACTTAAATTTTTTTTTCCCATTTATATATTTATATTTCATTTTCACACATGATAGGCAAACAATAAACACACGGTCAACAATGACACGTGGGACCGACAAAAACATCACAAACAAAAACAAAACTTGACAGAATCAACAAAACAACAATGACACCAACAGCAACAACAAAAACAACCACAGTGACACACTGACACTCTAGCACGTAATTTGGCAGATAAGGTGACCTTCTGCATAATGCATAAAAAAAAAAGAAGGAAATATGCAGGGTTCTGATGTACATCATAAAATACCCCTCTGCATACTGCACAGAAAAAATTAAACTGGAAAAAAGTATCTGTGTGCTTGTACATCGAGGAAAGATCTTATACTGACCCAGAGCTCACTTGTATCCTCATCTAGCTCCCTAAGGATGGAGGGGGCTCTTTCCATGCTCAGGAGAAAAAGGAATTCCTCCAGCCATTTAACTTTGGAAAAACAGGAGGGTACACAACCTTTTAAAATAAAGTGGCCGAAATCAGCCGAAAGTTTAGCTGTGGTGATGTCAAAAGTCATGCCACTGTGTATACTGTAGTCCGTTAAAGCCTAACGTCAGCTTTTTACTTCTGGCGATCGCATTTAAGCTTCAAATGTAGAATAAAGATTACCTCACTGAACAAAACGTGTAAACATCACAAACTTGTGTTTTTTCAGATATAATCCAAAATGCAATGCAAAAATCCCATTCACTTTTATTTCCAGGAACCAGCGCGATACTGAACTTCTGGGTTTTGACGTCAGCCCTGGCACACTCTATTAGCGTAACAGTAACTGTCCAGCATTGCGCTCGCAGAGCTGGCATCATTCAGCACATTCATTCAGCTAAAGCGTATGAGTGTTAAAGCTGGTGTCTAGTGGTGGTGGGGTGAACTTTACAAAAAGAATTGATTTCAGACATGCTTCTCTAGTTATTATTTTATAACTCAGTGAACATGGTAATATTTCTTACTCATATAATGCATTATTTGTGTGCGTGCTATGGGCTGCTCACAGTTTCACCTATAAAAGTGTTTCATTCCAATATTCCATAAGACTGTTTAAGTTCTCTGAGGCGTTTTTGCACGAAACCTCTTCATTTGACATTAATATGTAATTGCTGCACTTGTCCACATCAGTCTTCACATAATCTGATCAGTGTCACATGAAATCGACAGTGCCAGGTTATGACGAGGATGCGTGAGGAAAAAAAAAGAAGAAATAATTATACAGCAGGAGTATAATGCTAAATTGGTGACATTTATTCCAACAGCAACACATGATACAGACTTTATCTGAGTGGTAAGAGTGTGTGCAGGCAGACTGGATTCCATGTTTGCGACTTTAAGAACTTTATCGCCTCAAGTACAGGAAGCTTTTCCCATGCACAGCATTCCATGTGTGTCTATCCGTCATGTGCACACACACAGGTCGATGCGTTGACCCAGTCACACACTCCTGTGTCCAGCCTCTATATCAAGACACAGTACATAATATCAGACGAGAGAGCACAATATTATTAGCTGTTTTTTTGGAGGCCAAACCATATTCAAACACTCTGTGTGTATGAATGTCAGTCTGCCATGAAGCCGCCAGTGTGACAACAAACTTTCCCTCTGTGCTCCACCAGGACAAACTGCACCTACAGCTCTGGCACTTGAGCAGCCCTGTCTGCCTGCCACCGCCCGGGTGAAAGGCTGTCGAGTGGAGACGGGGAGCAAGAGGCAGAGAGAGATAGACATACAAACCGAGAGAGAGAGAGGGAGAGAGAGAGAGAGAGAGGGAGGGAGGCAGAGGTGGGGTGGGGGCTGTTGAAGTCGAAGCCTGTTCTTTTGTGACGCCCTGCCTTCTGATCATTTACATCAAGTTGACATTCGGAGAGTTTACTCTGGGGTCTGTAATTGTATTCTTTTGCCAGTTCTGCATTGCCAACCATGAAAATGGAATCTTATCAACCCTGACCAATTTTTAATGTACAAAATGAATTGGCAGGGGTTCAAAAGAAGGGGGAGCTGCAATTCAAATCAGGTGAATGATACATGGCTTTTTTTTCAGTGAATGATTGAGCTGCCCCCCGCCACCCCACCCACTCACACCGCAACCTAACACCTTATCACCCCCCTGCTTTCAACTATCATATTACACCGGATTTATTTTTCTTTCAAAGCAAGGGTGAGCATGGGAGGGGGGAACTCAAGGTATAAGTTCTCTGTGGGTTTCTGTGCGTGTTGTCACGCATGCTTGTATGTATGTGGATATACATACGAGTGTAGCTTGTGTATGTGTGCATGTTTTTTTTATGGGGTGGGGGTTAGGATACGCTTGCAGGGAATGTGTCAGCAAAATGGCACAAGGGTTAATTTGTTACATTTATGGGCACCTCTGAGGTGAGTGAGCTAATTTAACTGATGACCTCAGTGGAAAATGTGCAGCCACTGGGAGAAGCTGACGTATCCGTCCGTTTGTGAAACTCAAATGTACGGTTGTTTTTCCTCTGAGATAGGGGTTGGCTGTGAATTTGCAAATGAGAGGGAAACGCTTTGTGGGCAATCATTTTCTTAATGTGACATCCACACTGAAACATTTTCATTTTCAAACTGTGTTTGGAAATGGAATGGAAAAACAATCCCTGTCTCGATGAACGTTTTGGCACTGTTTCAGAAATAATCCACGCCTGAAAGCGCCTGTCACATGATCGTTCACATACATTGGCGTGTTCGGTGAGCTCCGTTGTTTTCCATCATTGTACTTTCAGTGTTGTTTCACTATGTTCACCCAAACACTTTGTGTTGCTTAAAGTGACTCTCCTGTCACGTTACGTTGCTGAAATAAGAAGCATTAGCTAAAGTGAGCGCATGTTACCAGTGTTGGAAAGGAACTAATTGGATGTTGGAGCGTTTTTATCACATCTGTCTCGTTCTACATCACCTACGATGCCCAACAATGACAAAAAGTTATTTTGTTGGTATTCTTAGCATTTTAGAATTAGTCCTTTAATGGAAAACAACAACAACAGTTGAAGACTCATCCTGTAGTCACTTGATGTACAAACACAATGTATAAACATATAAACACAAATTTTGAAGTGTTTCTATTCTCTGATACTTCATACCGCTCCTCCACAACATCCCAAAGACAAATATGCATAAAACACATATAACTGAATTCAACTTAGCTCCACATTTATAAGACACAACATTAAAACAACGAACACATGAATGGTTCAATAACTATGGTCGAATGTTATAATATAATGTATATCACTCTGAATTGGGCCATTATGCATTATGAGTATTATTATTTTTGGTATAATATATTCTGGTGCTAATACTTTTGCGCTTTTACTGAAGTGACATTCTCACTCCATATAAATACACGGAGTGTTTCTACAGTGTGACATTACTATTAGCAAAAAGCTTATAGGCATGCAGACAAAGAGACTTGAAAAATACTCCTCTGTGCCTCTCTTTCTTTTTATCAACTTTTTTCTCCATGTCTCTCTCACCCCTTCTCAATCTCACCTCTTCTGGACCTGCTTCTTGGCCTTCTTGCTCTCCTGTGTGTGTGTGTGTGTGTGTGTGCACACAGGTGAGTAGACGTGTTTGTCCACCAGTGCTGCAGCTAATCATAGTACCAATCTTGACATTGTGATTCAAGTATAAGTGAAATATAATCAAACTTATTGTTCATCAGAACCAGATGATTTTTTTTGTCTCATCTCAAAACATTTACTAACAGGTTCCTCCAAGAGGGAATGCACCCAGACCCCACCACCTGATAATGGCTCTGCTTATTGACACCTCTTTCACTCCTGTATTTCTAAGAACCCAAGGGAACCCGGCCTGTATTTCTCATAGAGTTTATGAAATAAAGAAGAGTTGTTCTCTGTTATCGTCACACTGTTTGGGACCTTTGTATTTCCTCACCTCCTGTCCCATCCTCCAGGTAACTGGTCTCAAACCTCTGGACCACAGGATGCTCTGCTTCTGTATTCCAGCCGTGATCTCCCAATGGGATAAGAGAGATGAGAAAGAGGACAGCATGGGAATAAAAGGGGGAATGAAAAGAGAGCCATACATATGTTAAAATCGCAGCAGTAATAAAGATTAAGTAGAAGTTAATGGCATCCTCAGTCATGCTCATGGAGGTAATTTCTCTTTTTCAAATCAAAATTAGATTTGGAGGGGAGGAACAAACAGGGGGTGAGACTTTGGCGTAATATTTTAATCAAATTGTTATGAGTGAGTGGATACAATTAGGGAGGCTGTCAGTCACCAAGGCTGTTGTTGTTCAGCTGGCAAAGAGGCTGAGGGGGCTGGGGAGAGGGGAGGACGAGCCTTCAGTGAGAACAGGAGGGAGGCAAGAGGGCATCTCATCAGGTGCAGTGGCAGGTTTTGGACGCCGCTGACCGACCGAACATTAACATGTTTCTTCCTCGGCTGTTTGAAAATGCAGCGCAGCATTGCACGGAACTGCACGCAGCTGCGCATGTGAGATGAGAGAGGTTAATGACTTCTGATTATGATGTTGAGAGGCAAATCTCCCATCTAATTCAGTTAAACACAAAAAGAAGAACGAGATAAGGCTTTCTGGGGAATAAAGAAAACTGGAGGTAAAGAAGACAAGAGGTGGAAAATAAATAACTGAATAAAACCTTTCAATCATGAGCTGGAGGTATAGAATGATGCAAAAAAACGATGAATGCAGGAAAACAAGAGGATAGGGGAGCTCAGCAGACAACAAAACGCCACCAAGAGTGGGTTAAAACAAGCAAATCACCAATCCACGATGTTCCTCCTCCTCACCCTGACCCCCTCCTTGCCTCCATTTCCTCCCATCCACTCTTTTGCATGAGCACTCTTAAGCCTAAACAAGTGTGAAAACAAATTCAGTTGTTAACCCAGTTTGGGCCAGGGCGGACTTGTGCACCGTCTCAGTTATCTGTGAGCTGGCAACGCAGTTTGCTCACAGAGAGATAATCAATTTGTGACATACCTAAAGAGGACCAGGGTTGGTTTCCCTTAATTGGGCTATTACTGGAGCAAGAGGCACTGCCTAACGAGAGAGGGGCTATGTTGTTATTAGCCAGACACTGCTTTTTTCTCCCTCCACTGGTTTTTCACCCCTCAGTTACGAAGCAAAAACAAATCCACTTTCAGAGGGTGATCTGAGATGAAGCGGTATCGCACCCATTAGTGATTCATTTTTCCCTAAAAAAGAAAATCATCAGATTCGCTGATGACACACAGCTCTTTATATACACCCGATTAGGGCATCCTCGTGCATCCCACTCGAAGAGGGTTCAAATGTTGCTGCGGCTTTATTTGTCAGAGTCATTACCTGTTTGCACAAATGGTATCCGTTTTCTCCAACCAAAGCCACCCCCACCCCCTCCCATCCAAGTTGGATGTACAGTAATTATGATTTATCAAATTAATTTGTCAGAGCCAATTCATCACGCCGTGTGACATGCTAAAGAGCAAATTGACATGTTAGCACACATACTGAGGACAGGTATCTCCTCAAACATTTGCTACAACTAATTAAACACAATGGATGTCAGATGGAGTGACGGATGCCAGGCGTGATGGCGGGCGCCGTGGAAAAAGATGAACTCAAGCAAAACTGAAAGCGAAGCTCCGTGTGACAATGAGGGAGGCACTTCAGCCGGCCAGACACTTCACTCTGCACTGCTCTTTTCCGATTCATTTAGCTGCCACTGAAATTGTGAAATATGCTGGAATTCTGTTGATGTGCTGTGTTGTGGAGATTTCAACAGCATTTTGATTTGTTAGAACCTTAGAGGACAAGTAGCAAACATCCCTGTGACAGGCGTCTGTTAACTGATTTAAAAGATGGTCTGTAACTGGTGTGTTTTATATTGTTTAATTTTGTTATATTCAGAAAAAAGCATTATTTCATCACTAAGATACCACTCACTGTGATGTGCATGGTGGGGAACAAGAGCTATGTCAAGGATTAGGAGCCTGAACTGGATTCCGTTCTTGCTCTTATGACTCTAAAGTACAAATGAATCAGATGATATTGTGTAGCACAGAGGATGTATATTTATCATAAACAGATTGTTCCCCCACTTCTTCTCAGAAGGTACTTTGACAACATTTCTGCTTTAACAGAGCCAAACATGTACCCATGCACCAAGCACAGTATAGGCTATATTCTGAAGATCAATCCAAATTTCACCTTCTATACTGCTTTGCAACAGTTTACCTCATGTACTATCTGGGACTGAAAAGCACATAAAGCTCATAATATCAGTGAACAAACAGAAATGGCAGCTATTTGGCTGTATATATACCTGTATGCAAAGCATAACATTTCTTGAGCGATAAAACCACTGAGAACAGA
Organism: Haemulon aurolineatum; assembly: GCA_038406115.1. Lineage (NCBI taxonomy): Eukaryota > Metazoa > Chordata > Actinopteri > Lutjaniformes > Haemulidae > Haemulon > Haemulon aurolineatum. The sequence goes on from JBCAUF010000042.1 coordinate 26,353,837, forward strand.
GCAGTGAACACCTGTGACGGGCAATAAAAGGAAATGCTATGTCTTCTACACATACAGTATGCATTGGCCCATCCATCAGATGGGAAACATACTGTACATGTTCCCTGTGGTGGTCAGATATGGCATACAGTTCATTAGGTTCAAACCTATTTTAATGATTCAGCAGCACATGATTTATGCTCATTGCCAACATGCAGTTGTGTGCCTTTATAGTCTGAGAGGAAGGATATTGAAGGTAGGCTGGTGGATGTGCACGGAACAAGCTGGTTCACACTAAATATCTCAACATCCAGCGGATTGAT
>JBCAUF010000042.1:26500520-26512198 GCA_038406115.1 Haemulon aurolineatum
AATAAATAATAGTTTATATATAAATATTATTTATAAATAGGTTAAATACCCTGCATTCTGAATCAATTTTTCTCTTAGCTAACCTTTCTGCTATTATTCTGTTCTATTTGACAAGGGCTAGTCTAGGATTTGCGTGGCCAGACTGAAAAAAAAATCATAATTTGTCTCTGGTATTGATCAGAGGGCTGGGCCAAATGCAGAGGCGGGCCGCATCCGGCCCACGGGCCTTAGTTTGGGGACCACTGCTTTAGACCATGCCTCATGGATGGTTTAAATAGGGTCGCTAATGTTGCTGTGTGTCTTCTGTATGTGAACATGTCCATATCAACTTCAAAAACCATAAAGATGTCACAGGTGTGACTCTCAGCTTGTTGCAGAGTTCTGCTGTCATGCAGCACGCAGCAAAATCCTCACGACACAATGGGCCATTTCACTTCCCACATATCACTTAAGGTCAAAGATGTCATTATTTAGTTAAGCGGCACGTTAGCAGCGAGCCGTTCGAGCCGTATTCCTCTGACACCAGAGCGACTGCTCTTCACTAACCTGTCTTTAACCTGAGAGCAGACACCCAGGGACCGGCTGCTGCATGCCCGCGTGTTTTACTCCTCGTCCAGGCCAGATTACAGTCAGGATTTAAATACAGCTCTGAACGGTTAATTTCACATTAAATTCAGGGGGCGGGGTGCGGGGGGGGGGGCGCTGTTTGAATACGGCCGAGTGTGACCGTGGCCACAGCGTCTTAAATGGATTCAGTACAGGAGCCCCCTGGGTTTCCCCCGAGAGAGCCCCGAGTAATACATCATATTGCTCTTAAAATAGCTATTAACCACTGTGAGGAGAGAGACAGAGAGGGAGGGAGGGCAGGAGGGAGGGGGAAATTAAGCAATGTTCACAGAGTCATTCTCATACAATAACTCACCATTAACCTCAGCATTAAAAGGCTCGCTGTCTCTCTCTGTTATGTGTGCCTTTAATTGATTCTCCCGGTCCCTTTGCGGCCCGGTGAAGGAGCCGGAGAAAAGAACGAGGAGGAAACTTGCAGATGAGGCGCGATTCTCTCTCTTTCCCTTCCCTGTCAGAGCGTTTTAACCAGCTCCAGTGCCTGTACGTTAGCCAAGTGGAGAGCAGATATGTAGCCTAATCCCTCTCAAGTTGAGAGCATCTGAAACCTATTCACAAACTTTATGTCCTGTGTATCTCCAATTAAAAAGGCCCTGCCAGATAAGTATGGTAATGAGAGAATCCAAGGAAAATTAGATACGCAGCACTAATCTATGGCTGCAAAGGAGGTTGAGGGGAAAGAATTAAGATTAGGATTTAATCCACCAATATCCATTACCGCTGCTCAAACTGTCCAACGCACCAGCAAAGGTTAACACACGAAACAAAAACAAACAAGGCGGTGATGAGGTTTGCTCAAGATGCGTGATTGAAATCCCATCCTTCAAATTAACATACATATATGCAAATGAGCTCTTAATTAATTGCAAAACATATTTTTGATTAAATACTCCAAACGTCATGATTCTAATCTTGACCGGGAAGGGGGTTGGGAGGGTTGGGAGGGGGGGGGGGGAGAAAAAAGTTTTAATTAATTTTGCCAGTTAAACCTCATCAACACTTTGAATGGAGTGTAATTAGGACGCCACCCTCTCTTCTTATTTCTCAACGGCGAAATCAAAAATCAGCCATTGTTATCACATTTGTAATGCAACCAGTGTGAGATGAGGCCGCGATAAGCAAGCAGGGCTCTGATTTTCATACTCAAAGTAAAATAATGCTGTTAATTGGCAGATATTCTAATATTGATTAAATTAGACGGAAAACACTCCTTTCATTAAGGCTCTATGATATAGCCTAATTCTGATCATCCTCTCTCTGTCTCCGGGACGACCAATTAAACGGGCTTTGTGGAAGTTTTTCAAACTGACGGGCGAGAGAGAGAGAGAGGGGCTAAATGAAATTACGCCTATAGTTTGCGGAGAGTGGAAGCGCGCCCGCCGTCTCCCTCCACACTGTTTACCAAGGACTGTGTTTGTGTGGGAAGTCATGGTTAATGATGTATTCATCCTTCCTCGCTGTGGAACTCCAAGCCCAACTCAACGTGTATTGTGCTCAATTATGTGAAGAGGGAGAGCTGATAATGAAAACTAACATGAAGCCCCTGAGTGGATCAAGATGTGTGTGTGTGTGTGTGTGTGTGGGAGAAAGAGAAGGAGAGAGAGGGTGTGTGTGTGTGTGTGTGTGTGTGTGTGCGAGCTGGCATAACTGTATCCCTTCTCTTTCATCATGCCCAGGCAGAAGCCACAACTCCTCGCAGTTTCTCAAATGAACCTTTCAAAGCCTCCAAAACTTTCAGCCTCCCTCCCCATGCAGCTCCACCAAAGCAGCCGTCCACTTAAGAGTATAAGGAGGCTTACGGGGGGATAAGACCCTGCGAGGTGCTCGAGGTGAGATAACCAATTACCCATGATCACTTTTGACTCTTCTAATCTCCCCGCTGTATCGGCGGGATTTAGCCACGGCAGCACCTGTGAAACCCGGCCATCTCCAATCTGCCGCCGTCCGCCTTTGTTATTCTAATGTCAGCCACTTGACTCATGCACTTCAGTCAAAGGGGATAAGCACCTGCTGGGTGGGGGGGGGCTGAGGGGAGCGACCCTGTGACCTACCAAAACAGACAGCATTGATTGATAAGTGGGATTTGGTTGGAGACTCTGAGTTTCATCAGGTCGTTCTCTCCGAGGAGCCCCATGACAAAGCACCGCTGTCTTTCCCATGGAAACAGAGTGACACACATGGAGGTTATAAAAGCCACATGTGGCTGCGGTGTCATTTCAGCACAACTTGTTTTTCAAAATGCATGACGAAGTGCGCTGGTTCGCAGATCGGATCGGCTGCGAGTCCAACAGATTTTTCAATCTCGCCGTTCCAAAAGTTACGAGGACAGAACTTTACGGGCCGCCGCGCTCAAACCACTGTTTAAAATGCAATCAGGGCAGAGGGGCCTCGATGCGTTTCTTTGTCATCGTCTGCCTGGCGGATGACAGGCGCAAACTTCAAAATTATTTGTCCCAAACAAACACGCTGATCCAATCGTTTTGGGCTGTGAGGCGGAGCTGGCCAAACCACAGTCGACACTGATTCATCATTTCTCGGTTCATCTTCGCTTTATTTATCGACCTTAACTTTTCACTCCTGCTGTCAATCACGGTGCCTAAGGTCAACGAGGTCAGCACATGTGCTTCATTTATGAATGTGAGTGAGTCTTGGGCAACATCTCCAGCAAGAATTGATGACTTTCTGGACGCAGCAGTTTCTCTCCCTGTTTCATTTCTTTTTTTTTTGTGCTCAAACTTGAAAAACAAGTTTTGCTCTGCATATGTACTTTTTGTCTTTCAAATTTAAGAAATCTGACTTTTATAATATATTTGCATTCAACCAACCGTCATGCCTTATGTGTCATTTTGATATTGTCTCAGCAACAAAGAAGTAATGTTGCACTGGTGCTAAACATTGACCTTGAATACTATTTTCATTCATGAACAGATAATGAACCCGTAACAACTTCCTGACAGTGTACTTGTTTTTATATTACTGTGAATACTGGACAGAAATTTTCAGTTCATCAGCCCAGTGCAACGTTTGCCTTCAGATCATCACAGATACATCATGTTCATTTATTGGAGTGCATGTTCATTTGGCCAGTAAGTGAAATTTCAGAATTGATCCACCAAAGCTCATTGATGTAACTTTAGGTTTAAACTGTAACCCACTGTGCTTATCAAATTGTTATTTAAGTTTATAGATTCAAACTATAGCTAGTTAATAATTAAACCGTTATATTAGAACCTTTGGGTTGCCAGGATGTGAAAACTTTGTTTTGGCTGGTTGGAATGGGACTAAAATCTACACAATTACTGTAACAAACAGAAACACCAAAAACACACCTGAGAAAGGATATTAAAGAGTAATAAAACTTTTGTAAAGGTTGCCTTGTTAGAAACTGGCACCGTCAGGGTCATATGTTATTACAGCCATTATAAGCCTACGGGCCTATATTCTTTCCAGAATACGTATTATGGATATCTTACAGATCAACCCAAAAAATTCAATATTGGCTGGGCTGAAATCCAATCTGATAAATAATCCCTGTATCTGTCACTTCCCGCTTTAGTTGGCTACATTTTAGCATACCTCTAATGTTAATGTGACATGAGCGTTAACTTGCCAAGAACTACACTACAAGCACTTCTAACATTGTAGCTGTGTAAAGATGACCTTAACTGCTGTAATACAATGCATTTGATGATGCCACTATTTTCAAAGTAAGCTGATACCTGTAACTTTTCACTGAGCAACTGAAATGTGGCCATTGGTGACACTTATTTATTTTATTTATTCGTTTATTTAACAGGGACAGTGCATGGCTCTCAGCCATACCAGAATTAGCTACTCGCTAAATTTCATCTGTCGTCCCTGGGCAGGAACAAATAACATAAATCCAACACACAATCATAAAAAGGTCACATACAATACAACATAGGACAACAGCAAAGCCACAGTGTTAAAACACCACACAAAACAATGTTAAAAACAACACTGAAGAGAATGCAAAAAATAGTGAGCTAATGTTTTAAGTTTATGATTGGTGGGTGCATGATTGGGTGGATTTGAGCCATGATTTAATTTTAAATTAAAAATAAAATCATGGGACAATGTAAATTTGAAGTCTGATAGCAGCACAGGTAAAACATTAAAGCCAGAGGACTGGTGCAGTGGAGTAAGTTGCACAGAAATATCTACCTTAGCTTGCTAGCAATAGCTAACATCAGACACTCTAAACTGCTGGTCACACCAGACCAATATGGCTGTAGCTACAAAACTCAGAGAACTGGTTTGAGTAAGGGTTAATTACTTGTTGCTTGTGAATTAATCTATTCATTTGTGAGAGGAAGAATGAAATATTGTTTATTTAAAAATGGTCAGTCTTGCTTTCAAGTATGTTTACAGTGTTTAAAGGGAGCTAATGTGCATATGTACGAGCTGCATCACCATGAGCAGAGGGCTGAACACTTTGGTACAGTGGTGTGATGAAAGGCACATTAAGAGGATGAAAGAGGCACTAAAGTACAGTATCTTCTGTGGGACCAGTTTATCTTGCCAGTCTGGCTCCTCACCAACCTTTAAGAAATGTCAAGTGGCTCGTGCAAGTGAGGGATACTTTCACTTCTTAAAGTCCGCCCTGCACTTAAGGGCATTCTGGAGCTTCATGAGAATACCAGAGGTTTCTGGGAGGGCAGCAGGTGCGACAGAGGGCTTCATCTGCTGACGAAAGTGAGCGATTCTAAGACCTGGCTCTGGATTTATGGAGAGAACTGTCAGACATGCCATACATTGGCCAGACTAGATGGTGGATTTAGTCTAACCATGCAATGTGAAAGCCATGATTCTAAAGCTAATGGTCAGTTGACAACATGGCAAGTAGAGTTCTCAGCCACATAAACCATTTTCCTGGTAGTTACTTTTCTGAAAATTCATAGAAATTAGGACATTTCTTAAAGGCTTCACAAGAAAATATTCCTATGTAGGGCAGAAAATATGTAGAAGTCACCAAGTGGGGCTGCGGTGGAGAGAAACATCCCATCTTCACTAATTGATTCCCTTGATTCATTCTTTACTCCTTTGCCCAAACAGAGCTCCAGAGTTGGGTTTAGGCACATAATAAGTCCTGAAAATTAAGAGTGAGGGCCAAACGAAAACATCATTGAGAGATTTCTTTTCACAGAATGCTGGACTCATCAACATGAGATCTTTGGCACATCTTGTCCTCTTGCTGTCCCTTGGTGTAAAGCATTACGCAGCAGTTGATTAGTGGCAAACATGAGTGGCTGTGTGCAGGATTGCTGGATATTTAAGTCATTGTTCACATTGTTCAAACAGATGCTGCCACTTATAGCTGTCGACACGTGGACCTGCGTAGTGCGGCCTTAACGGAGGAGCGCCCTTGAATCTAAATGGTTTCTTAAAGCTAACTTGGAGTTTCCATTCAGTCTCTGCGGGCATTTCTGTGTGAAACTTTCACATCATCTTTAAATGCTCACAGTAAGCTCTTTGCTTCATCTTCTATTTGCACACTACTGCATTCCTGTGGCTCATGACTTCTACCAACTGTAGATATGCATCAGGGGTCTGCAGTCTGATGTCAGTCCCATGTTCTTCCACATGTATCCTGATGAATGCAGTCTCAGAACACAAGACACGGACCCTGCTCAACAAAACGCTTCTCTGCAGCCCCAGAAATAATTAAAAACTCCATCTAGTTTCTTACACCTTAGGTCTTATTTTCATCGTTAAATCTAAATAATGCCAATTTTGTTCTGCTGTATGTTTTGATATGCAACAGTGTGCCCAAATATTTGCCATTAAAGGTAATGATATGTATAAGACAATGTTTTTACCTCTTGCTCTGCTTTTCTGCCGGTTGTGGTAAAGTTTAGGCAACATGGCGATGGTTAAGAAACGATCATAAAAATTAAGCAATGAATGTGGTCCAAAAAGATTGTGAGCATTTGGATGGGTTCCCACTGAAGTGACAAGAACCTACAGAGCACAAATTATTACATTGTTGGCAAGTAGGATTTAAAAAACTCAGGACTGGTCACAGGAGGACCCTGGACATTTATATTTTCAGAGAAGAAAAGAAGAAGAGAGATGACAGAACCAGAGACGTGGTCTGAGGTGATGACAACACGGTGGTCCCTTCGCCTATTTCAACTTGGGTGGTGGGTGCACACAGTTGTTAAAGTTGTTAAAGTAGTCATAAGTAGGTTTGAGAGGGGAGGGCCGCTCATAAGCCTGTCGGGCTTTATGATCTTTCCCACCCATTTTATCTGTTGCTTTTCTTCACTGCTCTTTCTTGATGATTGTACGTTTGTGTGCAAACAACAACAATAATATGAATAATAATTAAAACTTACAGTGCTCACAACAGTCAAAATAATCTGAATTGAAAAAAACACAAACATTTTTTTTATTTCTAATGTGGGTATTTCTAAAATAGGTCTAGACTGCACTCTTTATGATATTATATGATAGATATTCTATTGACGGGCTGAAAGAAGAAGATACACACACCTTTGAACAGGCGATCCCACTGTTCCAGGATAAGAGTGTGGCCACCAGACCCTCACAGCTGTCACTGACAGCAGTTGACATGAGTGTTGAGCAAATGTACACCATCATCTGTGTGGCTTCAACCAACTAAATGATCTGTATCCAGGTGGGGGCTGCAAACAGTTGTTAAAGCTGTTAATGTAGTATGCATGAAATATGGGTTGATCAGACGTTGCTGTATATATTACTAATTAGAAAACTATTTAAAGGCTCAGAACTGAGCTTCAGATTAATGATATTTGATCACAGGAGTAAGAGCAACTTTTCTAGAAACCTTCTTTAAAGATACTGACACAACTGAAACAATCTCATCGATATAAATGGTTATAACTAGCACATTAAACCCTGAGAGCCAAGTTGTGTTTGTGTACCACCACTGACTCTCATTTTGTCCAGCGGGCTGGAGGGGCAACAAAATCACATATCACCTCTTTAAAGCAGAGCGTGGATTCAGAGGTCCCACAGAGACACTCTCTGCCCATTTTCCCACCACATACCCTTCCACCAGGGAAAATCTGACCCCTCTAAGGATTTTCAAGCCAGACAGGATAATCTGACATGCTCTAAGATGACACTGCTGCTCCCCTCTCGCTCTCCCTCTCCTTCCCCTCCTGTCTCAAGTAGGGGTGCCAAGCGAGCACAAATGAGAGACACTTTGAAAAATAAGCTCCTCATTTAGGACTGAGTGGATTCAGATGGTTGGCCGGTGCTCAAAGGCACAGCAGAAAACAGGGCAGTTGGGTCAGCTTATTATTTCAGTTGATACAAGGCGCTGATGCTCTCGCTCATCTGGCATTTTCTCAATCAAAAGGCCTTGGTGAGCCAATATCCATGATCTCCCCTCTTCATCTTTTCAGCCAAAGTCTTCATTCACTGGTCATGAAGGTTAGACCTGCCAAGAGCAACCAAAGAATATTTTTTCTTACCTGAGGCGAGTCAAAAATAAGAAACATATGAGTTCTAACAAAATCATATCAAGCTATTTTTGCACATTGGCAACCTCACAAAGCTAACCGCTCAGATGTAGACACTTCCAATAACCTGTGTGATGCTTTCAAAGGCACTACATATTGTCTTTAAGACAAAATCCCTTCCTTACAAATCAGAAGTCCATGTAATTAGTAATAAACACACACGTTGAAATTCAGAACTCATGACTGGGCATAACCAGTGGGTTTATGATGACTCGTTGTGCTACTGACAATGACATTTTTGAAAAACACATTCTCTCTGGTATCTACATATATAAACTGGTCCGACCTGAGCCTACCAACTCCCAGAATGAGATGATAGGCTGCCATCTTTTGTAAAAGTTAGCGGTCGAGCCTTTAATGGGATATTCTGACTTTTCTTCACAGGCCCACGTGAGACTTCATTTGTTTGCACGGTCAAAAAAAAAAAGTCTCACGCTCCTTCTCCCTGGTTGCACAGTTTTCTCGAGGTGAGTTACTCTGCTCGCTCCTCCGAACACAGCTCGGCCAGAAACCTCAAATCGAGTGCTTTCGGTCGGATGCCTGAGTGCGACGCAGGAAGGGCTTAACGCCAATGCTGCGGTGGCAGGCCTTGGCTGGGAGCTTCACAGGCGAACAAGACCACATCAGTGTACACGCTGCACAGCAACACTGGCATCATGGAGGGGCAGAAACATGTCTGTAAAGACTCCACCATCACTACACACATCATACTACACAGACTGATAATGCCTCATATGCACTGTTAAATAACTATAGCTGCTCATGTTTACAGTGTGTGGTGCAGGTGCATGCACACATAATTTCAATTGATGTGTGTGTGTGTGTGTGTGTGTGTGTGAGTACAGTACAGTGCATCCGTCCTTCTTGGGGGTTTCCTGAGCTGGCTGAGGTGTGAACATGTCGCTGGAGGCATCACACACACGGCCCCTCACACGGCCTGAGCACACACAGCCTCTGACCGTGCTCCAGTGTGATCTCTCAGATGACGAGGGTTCATTCAAAGAGAGGGCTCACCGCCTTTCAAAACAAATGTCATGTGAATCCAGAGAGAGAGAAAAAAAAAAACACTTCTGAAATTGAGGACTCAGTATTTTGACAGAACAGATGACTCAGGCTGGTGTTGTATTTCTTTGCCACCCAAACTATTAAAAAGAGGCAGTAATCGACTTCCATGTCAGGAGTCACTTTGTGCAAAAAGAACAGCTAAGTTTTGTATTGATGCTCATTCACAGTGAGGTGAGCTGGGGCAGTCAAATGACTTGTGTTGAATGTCGAGCATCCATCTACTTTCCACAGCTACAGGGCCTCTAATATAAAACTGTCAAATGGATGTTCTGGGCCCTTTCTTAAAGAATACTGTTTTTAAAAAACTCTGGAAAGTGTTAGAGTTGGCATATTTAAAAATTTCAAAAATTAGCTGAAGTGGAAAACGAAGTATTTCTGAAGATGAGAGTTTCAGAAGACAAACCCTGACCTCACCTGAAGGAAAGACAACAGCTGTGTTATGCAATCCAAACTCTGTCTGCCACAAAACATGACTGCGGTGCACAGAGGCAAGTTAACTGCACACACTCAGAATTTTGTCACTGACAGTGACAGCAATTAATAGTCAGTTTACTCCAAATAGGTTTGGCTAATCAGCTGGTTTGTTTACAACCTGTCTGATCATCTGTCCTGACCATATTATTCCCACTTTGAGTCATGTAATCCAAGTGGTAATAAACAACTATTTCCTTTCAGTGATTTCAAACCATTCTGTATAGGCTCTGCTGTATGTATCTACTGTGGCTAAGCAGTCCCACTTTAGTGATCTGTCTGAACAGTTTAGAGGAGCTGCTCAGAGGATGGCAATGAAAGTCCCTGTAAAGTTAAAATAAATATGTGTTCTGAGTTTGACATACCACAGAAAATTGTGTTGTTGAACACCCTGTCAAATTTGAATGTTCAAAAAAATTGCCCAGTCTCATCTCCCGAATGCTGTGGGTGTGCCGGCAGAATTCTCTTAAAAACCCCGCCCCTACCAAGCCTGTCAATCAAAGTCACCACCATGAGCTAGCTAGTGGCTAGCTAGAAAAATACAGGCTATGGTTGTAGTAGAAATCCTGTGGATGTACTGAGAAAAACTTTCTGTCTTTGGTGTAGTCTGAAGTTATGTCATACAGCAACATTATTGCTATCTTCACTCAGTTGCTGAGTGTCTGTAGGAGCAAATAACATAATCATGATCCGATAGACATCCAGGAATTGAGTGAAACTAAGTAAACTGGGGTGAACGGGCACTTTTTTCCCAAAGCTTGTCTGAAGGGAGAACCACGGTCTAAGATGTTTGCCCCAGTCGATTCGGTCAGTCTGTTGTTAATGTGAATCTGTCCATTTCCACCACTTTTAGTTCTGTAAATGTAGTGTCAATGAAAAGCTGTTCTGTTGTTCATTACTTTAAGGTGGAGATTGTAAATACAGTTTAGGTGGGTTCACATGACACGGTGAAAACCTGATACTGCACGAGCACCTCTCTGGATTCTTCTTTGCACTTTTCTCACACTGTTCCTCCACCCCCCACTCCTCTCCATATGCAAACTGGCCTGACCACAATAGTCAACAGTGCACACATGATTAAATGGTACACAGGGACCAGGAGAAATAGCTGTGGTCGGCGGCTTGGCCGTAGGCCGGGGGGTTGAGGCGGGGGGACAAACTCTTGCTTTTAATCACAGAGGGGGATAATGGCTGCCATACGCCACCGCCACTGAATTTGTTTTTCCCACAATCTAGCCACCGGGACAGCCTCTCCATCAGCTCCATGTCCGACTCTCTTCTCCTTCACCCACAGGTCTGAGCCCAACTGCACCCACAGCATAACTTTGAACAACGCTAAGATGTAGACAAGAGGCTGAGATGTAGGTGTTGTTCTGAGGGGGTGTGTACCTTATTGTGATTACTGTGAAAACTGATCTCTCTGTGGCCTTGTGGCTCTTGGGCAATGACAAGCAAACTGTGAAATGCCCAGATTGGCCCTGATGAACATGTTACGTCCGCACGCAGCTCGAGGAAGCAAGTTTTGTTCAGCACAACTATTGAGAAGTTCATGGAGAAACTGTTAATGAACAAAGAATAATGCTGCAGGGAACAACAACACAGACTGAGACATGGTTTGACCAAATCTCTTGAACTAAATAGCTAAGTAGCAATAATGGTTGGTGGTTTGCTACACGCTAGTGTTGATTAGCCTGCTTGTGTTATTCAGCAGTCGCCTCACTAACAGTAGCTAAATTACTAGGAAATTGCATTGTATTATATTATGGGAAAGGTGATTCTGCTGGAAAGAAAAAATAATTTAAATGCAATTTAGAGAACAGCCCAACTAAGAGTTGAAGTTGAAATCTTTATTCAGTCACATCACATAGGCTATATAATAGCTACAAAAATGATCAACATGTTTGTGACTGAAAAGGCACAGGCTGAAGCTTAAGGCTTATATTAATGCCTGTCCTAAATAACCCATATTAAGCTACCTTACAATAAAGA
>JBCAUF010000042.1:26664659-26688281 GCA_038406115.1 Haemulon aurolineatum
AGATTTTTTAATAGTCATGAATAGTTATTTTCACTCTGACTTTTGTGGATGACTAATGAGACACTCGACTTTGAAATAATATATGCATTTTTACTATTAAGAGCCGTGTTTCCAGCTTTAATACATCATGTATCTATCAACGTGCTAGCATGTCTGTCTGTCTCTCTCTCAGCAGCAGCAGTCAGAAGCGCTGCACGGACCGATACCCGTTGCCAACAACTAAAGCCTCAACTAGTAACAAGTTTGAGAGCTGTTACATGTGTGCTAGCTCGATGCTAACTTTGGCTAGCGATTCGCTTCCGCCGCTAGCGCACAGCGCGCAAACACACGCACACACAAACACGCGCGTGCGCACACAAACACACGCACGCTAACGTGCAAATGGACTCAGATAACTGGAGTAGAAAACGTGTTGAAATGTAGTGACTAAAATATGTCTCACATAATGTCTAATGTGTACAACTCATCACTCGGGCTGATAAAATAAACGCATTCCTGTTTAATCTGCATTACTTACCACGAGTGGCAAACAATCCTGCTTGTGCTGGCGGTCAAACCAGAAGGGCTTTGGTCAAACGCATGGATGTCGTTCCACAACTTTTTCTGCATCCGGTAGGCGTGGCGCATGCACAATAGCTGTCTCTATCAGAGTAGTTGAGTTGAAGGAACTCATTCTCGTTGAATCAAAATGAATGAATCAGATTCATCTGAATTTTCTTTGATTCATGTTAAACAAACAAGAACAAATCATTTAACAGAGATAAACATGATTAATTCATTTAATGTGAACATATTTCTAGTTTGCTACTCAAACACATGCCCTGGGTTAGTTTTTGAGTGTAACCAGAGAAGACAATGAAACATACACAATACACAGTTATTCATTCATTCATTCATCTTCTACTGCTTATCCTGCACTGGGGTTGTTGATGTGCTGGAGCCTATCCCAGCTGACTCTGGGTGAGATTCAGCTGGTACACCCTGGACAGGTCGCCAGCCTATCACAGGGCTAACATACATAGACAGACAATCACACGCATTCTCATTCACATCTATGGGCAATTTAGAGTCACCAATTAACCTGACCTGCATGTCTTTGGTATGTGGGAGGAAGTCGGAGTACCCGGAGAGAACCCACGCATGCACTTGCAGTGAGGCGACAGTGCTGACCACTGCACCACCGTGCCGCTCCACAATACACAGTTATAATGTAAAAATGGATTTATCATGAATATAATGTAAGTATTAGGCAGTAGAGCATTATTATTGTTGTTTTTCTATTATTAAAGTTTGAGTTTCTATTTTTACTTGCAGGGAGTTTGCACACATAGATGTACTGCTGCAGCATTTTTACTGGACTGCATCTTTTATTTTGAAACAAATACATCAACCGCAAATATCAGACAATAAAGGAAATAGCAGCGTATAAAAGAGTAAAAAACAAGTCAAATCAGAGTGAAAGCAAAAAAGCATAACCTCACATGAAAGTCGATGCCACTGTGTGCTCCCATCCATTGCTCTCAGTTACGCATTCACACTCAGAGTGTTTGTCCACCCTGCTAATGTTCCATATGGCAGTAATCCATGTACAAAAGTGATAATTTTCCAAATCTATGAAGACAAGCCTGTGAATATTCTCATTCATCCAGGTCATAGTTTTCTCAAGGTTTTTTCACTCAAACGCAGTTGCGAAGTGATGTCGTCCTGTAAAGGTGACACGAGAGGCACCTTCTGGGTCAGAATAATAATTTGCCATCCAGCCATTCCTGCTGTCTTGTTCAGTCCTTCAGAGGTTGAGAAAACCAACGTCACACATCACCTCTCCTGAGAAAGAAAGCCAGGGATGCTCACAATAAGAGGTGAATCTTCATCCGAATGGTTCGATTTTTTGGTGCTTAATTTCCTCTGTATTTGCAGCAAACCATTGTTTTAACCCAAAGCCTATAGCCAAAGCCAACTGGTGTTCTAGTAGCCATGTCACAATCTTCTACGAACATTACCCTGAATCCTTGACAGTGTACTTGGCTGGTCCTGGATCAGACAGAAATGCCAATGTTCCACAGCATATGCAAAAAAAAAACCACACACACAGACACACAGAATGAGTCCAGCCTTCTATTGTCCCTGGTTAATCAGGGGTGGACTGACATTGCTTTTCACTTTCCCCCAAAAACAAAAGATTTGCTATGGATGTGAGGGAGCAGTATCAGTGCAGCATCTCCCCAGCAGCACCAGGGCAGCCAGGCAGGCAAGAAGAAAGGCCCAATCACTGGAGGATGGCTGCAGGCGAGGAGAAAGACACTGCTGACAAACGCATTAATTACTTTATCAACTTCATTTCCCAATTAACCTTACATGCCACCTTCCAGGTAAGCCAGCCAAGGGAAGATGTGCAGGGCTCTGGCGCTGGTGACTCCTCATCAACCAGAGAAAAACTCAGAGTCAGAGAAAAGATGAGGTGAGGAAAGATGAGAAATCCTGGAGACAATAGTTACTCCTGCTTTTTAAAAGAAAAAAAAAGCAAAGGAAAGACAAAAATGACCAGATAACATTGTCATTGGCATGCATTTAGGGGTTTCCACCAATCCCAGTTGTGATTACCAAACATTATGTCCATTTTAATTAATACAGCCTTTGATATATGTTTTCATTTTCATTCCCTTTCATTTGCATTTTTTTTAATTATTTCTCCAGATGGCTGTGTAAGCCGGTCAAAGTTCGTCTTTTCTTTGTCTCTCTCTCTGTTAGCTTGACCAGTGTCACACTGTTTCATCTCAGAATGGCTTGGCCACTTCTTTCATTATCCCTGAGACAGAGAGGCAAGTCAGGTGAAATCAGGAGGGAGGGCAGGAAGTGTGATTATGGCATCAGTGGGTGTCCCAGAACAATTAATAGTACTTAACCATTAGTCCACATTAAGAGTGCAAATTATTCAATTTCTGCCGTATTTCAAATATACAGCAGAATAGAGTCTACCAGTAAACCCGGAAGTCTTTTAGCACGACCGGTTCCCTCGCCTAAAAGTCAATACGTTTTTTGAATGAGATTTTGGTAAAATACCTCAAATTAGGTCTGTGCTTAACAAAAGCTTAAGCGAGATACATGTTCTTTTACATGTCGTAAAAAAGGTGGTTGCTAACAAGTTGCTCAATACGACTACAAATCCTGTTGGGGACATTATATGTCATCACCCCGAATATGTTATTTTAACCTCCTGTATGCTATTTTATGTTATTTATGGGTCTTCAACAAGTCAAAGCAGCCCGATTTCCTCATTATACAAACTTTTTAAAATAAAGTGGCCGAAATCAGCTGAAAGTTTAGTGGTGGTGGCGTCAAAAGTCATGCGACCGCGTACAGTCCGTTAAAGTCTAATGTTAGCTTTTTACTTCTGGCTATCGCATTTAAGCTTCAAATGGAGTATGAAAGGTGTTCTTGTGTGAAGATTATCTCGCTGAACAAAACGTGTAAGCATCACAAACTTGTGTATTTTCAGACATAATCCAAAATGCAATGCAAAAATCCCATTCACTTTTATTTCCAGGAGCCGGCACGATGCTAAACTTCCAGGTTTTGACATCAGCCCTGGCACACTCTATGGTACGACTATGTTTAAAGGCATAGTTCACACAAAAATGAAATTCAATCATTATCGACTTACCCACATGCTGATGAGAAGTCTGGTGTAGTTTTTATATTCCTCAAAGTGCTGCGGGAGGCTCCAGGGGTTTTCATCCTGACCGCAAAGCCATATAATGAGAATTTATGGTAGCCGAGAAGAAAAGGTCCATAAAACTACTCAAAAACTTTGTATATTCCTCCATACTGCTAGTCCACTGCAATCCAAGAGTCCTGAAGGGGCAACTTCTCATCAGCATAGTCGAACATGACTGAATTTCATGTTTGGGTGAACTATTCCTTTAAGATGAATGTACTTGATAAAAGTACTAATATTTGATATAATGTCACAATTATAAAATGCTTTGTAAATGAAGTTGCAATATTTTGAGAAAAAAGCAAAGTGGTCATTTGTACAAAAAGCTAAGAAGTAATGATAATGTCAGATAAATGTATTTCAGTAATGTATTTCAGTAAAGTTCATTAATGATTCAAGAAAAAAATTCAAAAATGAAGTAAATATATATCTATATATATTTACTTTAAGTTGCAGTATTTCAAAAATAACATCAAAAATCAAAATGGAAAAAAGTCTAGATATTTCCAGGGAATATAATGTAACATTTTGAGAACAAATGTGATCACTTATACACCTGTTTTTTCAGGTATTCTATAACTAATCTTTTCATTAGCAAACACACTTCTCTTTACTGTATCTATGTAGCACATTACATTGTAGCAACATGTTACACATTTGCACAATACTCGGTTACAGCTGAGTCCACTCGAATTTGCCACCATTCATCATAGTGGTGTCGAAATATAATATCCACAATTGCAAATTAGCATGAAGACAAACTCTGACCGTTTCTGGCACAGGGATCCCTGACAGTAATTTGAGAGTAAGCTGAGAGCAAAATTCAGCTCTGGATTCATTTAGACCTTCACAAGTTTGCATTTACTGTTTCGAGCTTTGGTCCACTGCATTGTTGTACATTACATAAAAATCTGTTTTTCTTTACATCACAGTGACTGCCAGAATGGCTTTGGAAGTTGCAAATAAAAGGTTACCACAAGCATATGGACCCACTATGAAAGGTCTCCATACACACATGCTTCTGCACATGCACATATATCCCCTCATTAAAACTTTGAATGGAAAATCTGGGATGGAAAGTGTTAATCAGATGTTTAATTACCATCCCCCAACCGTCTGAATTTATTGAAGTAGTTGTGTTTTTCATCCTGGAATTGGGGGGGGGGGGGGGGGCAGTCCTCTTTTCCCAATAGTTGAAATGTTACTTCCGACCCTGGCAGGAGAACTGAAACATTGAGGCTTGGAGTAGAATGGAAGGGCAAATAGGAAGCAGCTGTGGCCTGGGCTGGTACTGGGAATGAGTCTGAGACTGAGACTGGGGTGGAATGAGACACAAAGGAGGACTTAACCATATCTAAAACCATAAATGGGATTAGGACTAAGTGTGAGGATATGGCTGGGATTTGAACGGGGACTGACATGAAATCTCAGTTCTGAGAGAGAGACTTCAAGTAGACTTGAATTTGGGGCCTGAGGCTTGGACTGTAGACTGGGTCTCATGACAGAACTGGGACAAAACCTGGGTCTACAACCAGAACTCAGATTAAATCTGAGAGTATAGCTTGGACTTCAGATGGTTTTGGGTCTTAAATTCTGGTCTCTGGGATCTCCAGAGCTAGTGATGTGTGTGTGTGTGTGACTTTGGCTAAGCGAAATACTGGGGCTAAAGCTAATGCTGGCACTGGGAAAGAGTGAAATAAATCCAGGAATTAGTCTTAATCTGCATGCAAATGGACATGATTCGGAAGATAGGACTGGAGATCTAGCACTTTAATTTGGTTGATATTGTGATTGGGCTAAAATGCAGTGCTCTGGCTAAAATCGCAATTATGACTGAAACTACAATATGATTTGGAATTAAAGTGGTATAGGGGATTTAGATGGGGCTGAAGATGAAACATGGAATTAGTGCGTGCAGGTCACCACGGCTTCACTGATTATGACTGAGGCTCATACTGGCACTGAGATCATTGAAACTGGGACTGCTCCAAAAACTGAGATTAAATCTGAAACTCTGTGGTTAGAGCTCCAACTGTTCATACAACAGAGATTGGGATTGGGACACAGGCTTGGAATGGGGCTAAGATTAGGAGTAAAACTGAGACTGGAACCACGTAAGTAAAACATCAATGTGAGGGGTAAATGTGAACTTGTTCAGTTCAACCTGTGTGAAATGAACTTTGAGCTCGATCTTGTTAAGTGTGTACTTGCACAACACTGCATGTGGAAGGAATCCCGTGAATATAGAATTTAGCATCTCATAATCACACAAAAATAAGATATTCACTTGAATAGATATATGCATACTCATGAATCAAACATGAAGTTCCAAACACAAATACACATCACAGTTCTGCATTTACACAGATGATGTAACAAGTAAAGATAAAAACATCGCTAAATGCACTAAACAGCAAAAACTACAAGAATAATTATGGCCATTTTTCTGGGTCAAGGAAACTTTGTGTGTGTATTTCAGTTTGAATCAGTTTAATAATCTGACAAATAAACATAGCAGTGGTTTAATAAAAATGTTGTGAGGTCCTTTAGCGTATGTTGTACATACAGGACATGAAATTCCTGTATGTACAGGAATTGAAATCAAGCTAGAATTGAAATCAAGTATGTTAATTTCTGCAATATTTTACTCGGACATTTCAGACATTCTGTCTGAAAGGTTGACTGGCGCTTTGCACAGAATATTACGGTACTTTGTTGCTGAGCAGCCAGCGGAGTAGCATCGCACACCCAATGCCAAAGCGAAAGTGCAGCTTAACAGATGCAAAAAACAATTTCCCACATACCAATTGGGAGGCAGAGTGCAAAGCTGGAACATATGTTTCAGTGTCTAAAATCAGCACTGGCATTATCAGTTCACAGGGACGGAAGGGGGGTCCTCTTTTTTGGAAATCAAAAAATGGTCACCCTACTTTATACTATAGGAGTATTTTCAATCCTGCGAGATCTCCTGAACCACCACAAGAGGGTTCATGGTCTCGCAAAAAACACAAGTGCTTTTCACCTGTAAAGAACATTTGTTTTTAATCATTTACACAACCAATAGGACATTGAATCTATTCTAAATATGTTGTTATGTCATTTGTAATGTAGAGTCTGCGTGGCTATGTGTGTAATATGGATGATTGTAGACCTGTCTTTGCTTAAAACACTAAACATTGTAACTGAATTGTGTTCTTGTCTAGCTGTACATGACCAGGTTTTTTTCTTTTATATTTCTATGTACTATATTTATAGAGGAGAGAGGACATAGTGAAAGGTTTTGTTCCTAGTTTCCCCATTACTGGGACTAAGGACTAATACTGGGACTCATTGATACACCACAACAATGCATAGTCTAATTACCACTGTATTATTAGACATAGATGTCAAACTCTGCAGGGAGGGAAGGGAGTTGGTCCCAGGCCAAGAGAATATTGAGCACCTTGTTTGTTACACAAAACAGCTCAACCCCCCCACCCCCCCATAGATGACATATCAGTTCATTTCCTATTCCATGATTCCCTTAACATTTAGACAAAGTGTCTTTCTGTAAATGTACATTTGAAAGAAAGAAAGAAAAAAAGATACCATGAGTACTTAACTGCATCATCTTGTAGGCAGAGGACGGCAGGTTGAAAACCAGCGGCAGTAATTTGTCATCCCTTTGTTTCAACCACAAGAAACCAACTTTCATTTGCGTGCTTGTTTCCTTCTATTTGTTTTTTTATCCTCCTTCTCCTCTTCATTCTCCTCTTCCCTGCCCACCCTGCCAACCCCCTCTTGCTCTCTCCCCCTTCGCTCTTTCTCTTTTTTGATGTGTTTTTCTTCACGGCTTCTGAGCGCTCTCTAATTCCATCTGGCCACAACAGAGAAGGCGGCGCAGTGAGAAAAAGCATTTCCATATGTGCAAATTAGGGAGCTCCCCAACCCACCCAACCCAACCTTCATACACACACAGACACAAGCTGCACCTACCCCCCCTACACAGTGACTGCCAAGGCTGCTAATGGTGATCAAGGGGAGGGTTTTTGTTGGCCCTTGGTCTGAGTCTGTGAGTTGTCATGACTGTTATGTCTACATCAACAACTATGACCTGAGGAAAATGATAATTAATAATATAATGACAATGAATCATCATTATTATTATTTTTAGTAGTAGTATTAGTAGTAGTAGCAGTAGTATCATGACAGTTATCTTAGATTGGAAGAACTCCACCTGCAGCTTTATTACCTGTGCTCCAGCTCTATTTGTAATTCCTCTGCTGAATTACAACTTCCCCTCTCACAGCATGCCTCTGAAAAACAAGTGTTAGTAGTTCATTTTGTTTGAAGCACAAGGAACAATAAGCAGCGACAATTAAAGCCATCCACCCTGGCCTTCATTTTGCTGAACAATTAGTTTGTTTACTTCTTGCACATAGACATCACGTCTATTGTCTGTCCGTCCACCTCAAATATCTCTACCACCCTCCCCTCACCACTGCACACAAAGAATGCACCCTGCTTAATAAAGATGCATGTACAGTATTGCTGTGTCTTTTCTTCTGCCTGTATGTCAGTGTCATTCATGACACAAACAGCTCCATTTTGTCTTGGTGAACTGGGATCATTCAATCAATCCCTGTTTCAAAGCAAGTCTAAGACAGCTAACTGGATTGTGACATATTGAGAGATTCCACCTTGTGCGCAAGCGGTCAATACTGCCATTCCTTAGCAGCCAGGCCATTAAAGCCAAGCCTAATAGTTAGAGGTGACATTGGAATGTGTGTGTTTCTCTCAGTACATGTGCAAGTTTTCGCCTGCATAAGTTCTGTGATCAATGTCAAATGTGTGTCAATTTATCTGTCTCAGCTTGTCCTTTACTCACACACAGACACAATGATCTTATATTTTCAGCTGTAGGTGGAGCCTCGACCCCCAGTTATTTCATCACATTTTGTGAAAGTAAAAAAAAAAAAAATTCAGTTGAAATATTCAATTCACTTAATCATCTTTATTGTTTTTTTTCACATATAAATTCATAACTACAATATACTCAGATATTGTAGCTATTCAATTTTTTTTTCTTGGTAAGCATATTCATACTCCCTAATCCAATAAATAATGTAAATGATTTTGGTCTCTGTGTGTAGGTAGCTATAGAAATTATAAAGCTGCTTTGGTATAACCTGAATATATTTCTGAAAAAAAAAATTTAAAAAATTGCTAGGGCGGGTAGCATATCGTCACTGTCCGATAAAAAAACATATCTCTAAAATTCGTTCTTTTCAGGAGAATGAAAAAAACCGTTTTTCTCATAAACTACCTCACAAAATAAAACCAAAACACTGTAATTACACAATGAGGACCCAAAATGAAAATCTATATAGTCAGTGACCCGTTTAATATTTTAAACAGACTTACGTGCTTTACGAGCCTCGAGTATCCTGTTTATGTCCCACTACGCTGGTAAACTATTGATAGCAGGCTATCCTACAATTCCACATTACCTCAGTCAAAGCCTTTCAATCAAAGTTTGCCAGGTATTAATGGTTTAATGTCTGGGCGGCGTAGTGGAAAGCCAGGTGCCCCATGAACAAAGGCTCCTGTCCTCGCTGCAGGGACGCCGGTTCAAATCCCGCATCGGACGGTCATTTCCTGCGTGTCACTCCCCCACCTCTATCTCCTGTTTCGTGTCTATCTTCAACTGTCCTATAAATAAAGGCAAAAGGTCCAAAAAAACATGTTGAAAAGATGATGTGATAAAATATCTTTCCATTGGTCATTTGGATACCCAAAGCTAAGGGTTGCTAGGGGAGATTATGGATAGTCCATGTTGAAAAAAGTCACCAAAAGGACAGTGAAAAGCTATGCCCCCAAAGCAGTATTGTCAACTACACCATATTTTAGAAGAAGAATAGTCAAGGTGCCAGCAGGTAGGTAGGTCAGTAGCAGACAAGTACAGTGAATCATTTCATTAGGACTGACCAGTCAAGCAGTTAGGAGTCCCCAAGTCAGGCCTGAGTGAGAATTCCCAAGTGTTTGTATTCTACCAGTCATGGGTTTCCATTGATGAAGCCTTGGGTCCAGGTCCAAACTTTTAAAACCTCTGCCATCCGGATGCACCTGAGACTGTGCTCAGCCAAGCACTGGCATCGTTTTATTACCCGAAACCCCAGATATCACTGACCATTGGATTGCATCCTGCTGCAAGAGGGGGCTCCTACACCTCATGGGTAGTCATCAATCTCACCTGGATAGAGAGCTGGTTCAGGTGGCACAGAGGGAGGGGGACATTCCCTTGTGCCTGTGACCATACATGTCTCAGATCATACAGGATGCATATGAGCTTCTTCATATCCTTGAAAGCAGATTTCTGTAGGCTTGCTGGAGATCTGTCGGCAATGAATTACTCCTTGTTGGATTCCAAGGAACTTTTGGAGACTAAGAGAGTCATACCAGAGCATGAAGGAACATGGTGCCTCAATATCTTCGCCAAACCAATCAGCATCGTCCTGCCCCCCTCCATCAACGAGGCAGAAGGCTGAAGTGCAAAGCTGGGGGCACAAGCTCTGGCAAAAACAGAGCAGCAGCAAGCCAAAAACCAACCTGGGAGCCTCTTCCTCTATTCTGCTTGGCGGCTCCCACCCTAGCCGCAAAAGAAGAGTGCTCCTGCCACCAGCTCCTGCCTTTACATCAGCAGTCCCTCAAACCCCTCTGCTCAACCCCAGTGGCACATCCCGGCAAGCCAGCCTGCTTCAGGGCATTTCCGTCTTCCCCCACCTCCTTGTCTGCAAGCAAATGGTAAGGCATACCGACTTACCATTTGGATTAATGGCAATATCAACATGCATTAACTATTGTGATGCATAGCAATACCTCACCCTTTAAGACTGGGGACAGAATGTGACCTGTGAGGGTCCCAGTTTCCTTCCTCTATGTGTAAATGCTTCTATTTATAAATAATATGTACTATGTGTAAGAGTATTGGCACAGCCCTCTGATCCTGTCACTAATGTGTTGATCTCTAGCACACCCAGCCAGATGAAGAGTGTAAATCCATGCCCACCTGCGGGATGGAATCCACACGCTGTCTCTCCTTAAGCATGACTTGCATTGAAACCATACAATTAGCCCCCGAATATAGCTTTTTTCTTAAGTTATTAAATCGACCAATCAATTCCATTTTATTTGTACATACCTTTACAATAGCCGAATGGTACCCAAAGTGCTTTACAACAAAACTTTAAAACAATACATAAAAACACAATTAGAAAATGCAAAACAGGACTGTCCTAATCCGAATTGAACGGCAATCTAAAAAAGTGGATCTTCAGCTTCTATTTAAAAAGGCTGAGCTCAGTAGTGGTGCAATTGTCTTGGGGCAGTTTACACCACAGTTTGGGAGCAGCGACGGCAAAAGAACGATCACCCCACTGTTTGCATCTCAACCATGGGACTTCAATCAGTGATGACAGCACAGGGGTAATCTGTTCACGTCTGGACATGCTTGTTAAAAATCGGGTAGCAGCGTTCTATACAAGTGACGTGAAATTGAAGACTGGCTGTGGCCTATGTTAAGGGCATTACAGTAGTCCAGTCTTGAACTGATGAATGCATGAATTGCCTTCTCTAGATTCTGCTGAATGAGAAAAGGTCTCACTTTGGCCAAGAGACGGAGCTGAAAAAAGCTCATGTTGACTGCAGAACTAATCAGTTTGTCAAATTTTAGTCCATTGTCAAATGTCACCCCAAGGTTTTTTACATGTGGTTGCTTTACATTCGATGTAGGTGGCATACCAAACCAAATACTTGCAGTTTCGCTGTTGTTCAAGTGAAAAAGTTCCGTGCCAGCACTGCTATATCAGGAATACAGTCCAGTAACTTAGTAAGTGCAGTGTTTTCATTGGGTCTCATGGGTACATATATCACAAATCATCAGCATGAAAATGATCCCAGAGGTAGCATATACAATGAAAACAGAATAGGCCCAAGGATAGATCCCTGTGGCACTATTTGCCAGGTACCATTGGAGAGCAGTGCCACGGATCCCTCTGTACTGCTCTAGTTCTGACTTGGTGCTATTCCGGGATGTGACACCAGATTGAAATTTATCGAGGACAGAATTGATCTCTAAAAATGTCTGTAATTGAATAAAAACAACTTTTTCCAAAACCTTAGAAAGAAAGGTAGGCATAAAATTGGACACCACAGAGGGGTCAAGAAGTGTTTTTTTAGTAGCGAACTAACCACAATGTGTATGAAGGCAACTGGGACAGTAAAGATGTGGCATCTGCGAGTTGGGGAAACAGGCTTATTGGTAGGTGAGGTTTAAGCTAGGTCGAAAACAATGGGGAGGTGATCCAAGATAGCAGTGTCCACTATTTCTCTGAGGGAAACTGAAAGCCCATGAGAAATGACAAGATCAAGAGTGTGCCCATACTCATGTGCTGTTGCATTAACAGATTGAATGAGACCAAAACAATCCAAAAGGCCTTTGAACTTATTAGCCATTTGATTTGCTGCCCTCAAATCAATAGATTATTCACTTTTGGGATAAAATCAGACTAACACTCCTTATTAAAGTTTTAAATTAGCAATTTTCTTAAAGAGCAATTTTCCTCTCTTCGGGGGGCGCGGCTCTGCTGCTGACCCTGTGTCTCTCTCTGCGTGTTGCTGTGATTGTTTTACTTGTAAACGTGAGTTAACGTACGTTTTATGTTGTCATCTTTCATGTGCAAACATGGGAATGGATTACCTTCGTGCCACTGTGTTTTTATTCATTTTGTATGCCGTCATCTGCAAGAACTTCGCAACAATTGGGAACAAAGACGGGAGTGACAGCCGGCCGCAAACTTTTCCGGTGATCACGTATTCCAGATACTTTCTTCTTGCCCTCAGGGATAGAGCTGATCCTGTGAGCTTTAATCAGACACTGCCTGTTCTGCAAGGAAAGGCTCGTGGCAAAAGGAAGAAAAGAGGCTCGAGAGGGGGGGTCCGCAATACATTGCGGAAACGGGGAAATAGTCACCCACTCCCTGTTGTGACCCTGTCCAATGTCAGATCACTGAACAATAAAATGAATGAACTGACAGCACGCCTCCATTTTGGGGAGGACTTTCGTAGGAGTAACTTGATCTGTTTAACTGAGACGTGGCTTCACCAGGACAGCACAGGTGTTGAGATAGAGGGATACTCGCTCATAAGGGCTGACCGGGACAGTGTCTCATCCAACAAATCCATCAGAGGTGGTCTCTGCATGTATATTGACAACACTTGGGCCACACGATACAAAGTGCTCCAGAGAGTATGTACCAGAGACTACGAGCTGCTGTCTGTTTCCATCAGACCATTTTACCATTTTAGGAGTTTGGACAAATTACTATTGTCCTTGCTTATGTTCCTGGCCCAAACAACAAAGAAGCTGCGGAAGTTATAGCGGATTATTATAATGTTGCACTCTCCCGATCAGCTGATCAGCCGGTGTTTATTCTTGGGGATTTCAACACATGTCAGCTGTCACCTCACCTCCCCACTCTGCAGCAGTATGTGACCACGCCCACCCGCTCCACTCGTATACTCGATCAGTGCTTCGGGAATATCCCTGACGCATACAAGTCAGTGAGCCGGCCTCCTCTTGGAAAGTCGGATCACAATGTCATCCATCTCCTCCCTTAATACAGGCAGAAAGTCAGACGTGAGAAACCACATCTGAAGACAGTACAGCAATGGTCTGAGGGTGGAGAGGAGGAACTTAGACATTGTTTTGACACCACGGATTGGCGCATGTTTTTTGACGCTTGCGCTGACCCACAGGACCTGACAGAGACAATTACATCGTATATTAAATTCTGCGAGGACACTGTCATTACAAATAAGACGGTCAAGGTGTTCAGTAACAATAAGCCATGGCTCTCAAAGGACCTTAAAACATGTTTAAATGAGAAAAAGCTGGCATTTCTGAGAGGAGAAAGGGATTTAGTAAGGGAGAAGGAGAAAGAGTTTAGGCACAGAGTTTTAAAAGCCAAAATTGATTTTAAGAATAAGATAGAGCAGAGGTTTTGTTCAGGCAATGCAAAACAAGCTTGGGAGGGATTAAATGTAATGATGGGCAGGGAACAGAAAAAACAAAGCGTAAATATAACAGATTGCAGCAATTTTGTTAATGATCTGAACACTTTTTATGGTAGGTTTGATGTGAGAGACCCCAAAGCAGGCTGTAGCACCGTCTGTGATCAGATAGGACACTATGAACCTATTCAGCTCTCTGAGGAGGAAGTGGGGAGATGTCTCTCTAAAATCAAACCCAACAAAGCTCCTGGGCCTGATGGCCTCAGAGGAAAGGTGCTTAAATCATGTGCAGAGCAGCTTAGGGGGGTGATAACTCAGCTGTTTCAGACATTGCTGAATAGTTGCACCTTTCCTGATCAGTGGAAAAAATCAACAATAATACCTGTACCCAAAATCTCTAGGGGTGGGGCTCCCAAGGACTTTAGACCAGTGGCCCTCACTCCACTTTGGGCCAAATGTATGGAGAGAGTGGTCAGCACCCATCTCAGGCTCGGTGTCAGTGACCAACTTGACCCCTGCCAGGTTGCCTATAGACCACACAGAGGCACAGAGGATGCGACCACTTCCCTGGTGAATTACATAGAAAAACATCTGTAACAGCCACAAACACTGGCTTTTTATTGATTTTAGCTCTGCTTTTAATACTATGCAAATTGACATTCTTTCAGATCGACTTTTTATGATGAATGTGAATGGTGGGTTGATTCATTGGATTAGATGCTTTTTAACTGACCGCCCTCAAAGAGTTTTTATGAATGGGGTGTACTCAGATGAGCTGGTTTTAAATACTGGAGCTCCACAAGGCTGCGTATTATCACCGCTTTTGTTCTCAATTTATGTAAATGCTATGATAGTGATGGATGTGAATAATGTTAAATTGTTTAAATACGCAGATGACATGGCCTTGGTTGGGCTGGTATCGGGAAATAATCCCGCACAGGAAGAATCCTATTTCAGACAGGTCTCTGTATTGCAGGACTGGTGTCAGTCCAGGTATCTGGAAATTAACGTGACCAAAACAAAAGAACTTATAATACAAACAACGGGCATTATTAATGTCACTCCTGTTGTTCTCAACAACCAGATTGTGGAGGTTGTGGAACAACTTAAGTACTTGGGAACAATTATTGATCATACCTTGAGCTTCAAAGACCACTCAGAAAGTGTCTTTAAGAGAGCGAACCAGAGATTGTTTTTAATTAGAAAATTGGTGAGCTTTGGTGTAAGCAGACACATTTTGGAAATGACATACAGAGGCCTTGTAGAAAGTGTTTTGCAGTTCAATATAGCTGCCTGGTATGGCAACCTGAAGGTGCAGCAAAAAAAGAAGCTTTCCTCAATTATAAATACTGCCGGGGAGCTAGTTGGCAAGCAACAACGTCAACTCGGTGAGCTGTACAATATCTCAGTCATCAGGAAGGCCAGACAAATAACAGAGGATGCTTCACATCCCTTGAACTCAGAGTTAGAACTGCTCCCATCTGGTCGAAGATATAGAGTTCCCGAGATGAAAGGAGACATTTTTAAGAAATCTTTTATTCCACAGGCCATACAAGCACTGAATATGGCATGATCGTGAGGAACGCACCACTATGTTGTCTATGCCCATTTGCACATCATTCTAGTTGTTTCTTGTTTTTATGTTGTTTTTAGGTTTTATGCTGTTTTTATGTTTTATGTTGTTTTTATGTCTTATGTGTATGATGTGTAGTGTTGTTACCTGTCTTGTTATCTTGGAGAGACCAAAGACAAATTTCCACTACGGTGAACAATAAAGTCCTTCTATTCTATTCTATTCTATTCTATTCTATTCTATTAAATCTTGGTGGGCAATAAACTGTGGCACACAACAGGTGAGCTCGATCACATACAACTGCAGTTCAAAGCTGGAAAAATTATTAGCACTTATCATATATATATAGTAGCCAGACCAACGGCACAACTAGCAGCTCGCGGGAGGGAGGAGCTCTTAGAAGGCGCTGTTCTCACCTGGTTTCAACCAGGTGAGAGAACAGGAGGAAATCCAGATCATGTATTGTGAAAAAGTCAAGAACTGAGCATCGGCCAGTCTTGTGAGAGAAGCGGAGTGTCCCTGGCACACAGCTCCACTGGGAGATCCGCACTGGCTTACACGGGAGCAGCACCCCAGTGTCCTGGAGAACTGGCCGGAGCCACTGATATCTGTGCTTCGTGGAACTCCGCAAATTGTAGCCACTATAGTCTGTGAAGGATCCAGCTGATGAACAACATGGATCGTGGAGGAAATAAGCCGGATTAAGTTTTTTTTAGTTTAATGAGGACTCCTTGCTTTCCGCATCTTCTGCAGGGACAGTTGTGAGGTAACCATCAGGAAAGATGCTGTAGATTTGGCAGTATAGACGCCAGGAAAGCTCTTTGAATGTCCATCAGAGCTGCAAATTGGTTTTTCCAAACACTCACAAATATTAAGGAGTGTCAGGCAATCATACACCTGCAGCAGTGACACACTCCGTGTAACAAACACCAGCTACAAGAGAAACAGCAACACGCTCAGCAGAGGGAGATGAGTAGCCAAACACAGGGGTGACATCTTCTCTGACCAAGCTAGTGGGGCCCAGAACTTAGAGGGCTGCCCCTATACCAAAAGAACCTTCAGTTATGGTATATAACTATTGTTCTACTTCGTATAGGCTTTACTCTCGAAGGCTATTGCTAGTAGGTTAATGGCCAAAGAGGATATAAGATGAAAACATACCTGCACGAAATCTCTGCCCCAGTGAAAGCATCATGTATAATTGCGCACTCCGGTGGCACAGCATAATAATATGTTTTCCATGACGGGATGAGGGCTGGGACCAAATAGGACCAAATAAAAACAATCTGGACATTCAAACATTTTCCCTCCATTCTTCAGGAACCACAAGTTTATTGATACAATGATTCCACGGGGTACGTGGGAGTGCCAGTCTTGGCTGATAACACCACTGAACACAACAAATGTTGAAAATCATTCAAATGACAGCGTTGTGCCAGCCTTGCATGGGTAGCATCATTTGTTGGATCCACCTACTGAGTGCACTAAATGTTGAGGTTTGGCTGTCATGAATAATGATTTCCAAGACACAGAAAGCTATGTGGTCTAAACTTGGTTATGCGTGGTGAGCCCCCATTGCTCACCCACAGGTCCAGGTCCAGACAACAGTTTTCCTCATGCGTATGGAGGGAGTAGGGACATTATGGAATGCATAATTAAACTAAACAACATCTACTAACATAAACAACAAGGCTAGCAACACATGTAATTCATGATCCATGTTGGCCTGTAAATATTCTCATTCTCCCAGGTCATAGTGATCTCAAGAGAATTGAATTGAACGCAACTGGACTTGGTTATACAGTATGTCTTTGATCCATGTTAAATTAACCACTTAAGTAATTTTCCCAAGTCTGTCTTTCTGCCCGTCCAGTCTAAATTGCAATCCTGGAGTTTCAAACTGAAAGGGTTCAGCAGCATTTCATTTTTAGGGGGTTGAAAACACTGAAGTAGTGCAGATGCTGTATGTAAATGTAGCAACATAGGTTACATATTTGCATGATTGGTAGGTTATGCGTTCAAATCATTGTACTGTAGAAGTGACTTTGTAAACACTGCCTTTGGTTAGTGGTGGCTTGTAGAAAAGGTCAAATCCAACCAAAATGAGTATCCTCTGGGGAGCATAAATTTCTACAACAAATTTTGAGATAAAATGGACAGTACAGGGAAATATGTCATGCTCTTGGTCAAAGTCCTTTTAACGGGCCATTTTAATAGTCAGATAATTTCATATAATGATGTGATTTGTTCATTAATAATGCACGGAGAAATGTTCACATAACTTGAAAACTGCAGACCTCTCAAATGCACTTGTTCTTTTTTGGCACCACTGTAGTCTGTCAGACTTCAGTTATTAGCCATCAGTTGAAGCCCCAACAGGCCTCTGAGCCAGGTAGAACCAACTCTCCACCTCTTTGCCAACTCAAATTGGCCTGTTGGTGCCAGCCCTGGGCTTGGTAAAAGAGTTCAAACAGCTGGCAGCGATGATCACAAGATGGAGATAGTCATCAATTATAAGGCAATGAGGCAGCCATCATGGGGGGGCTGGGAGCAGGAGACAGAGACAGGGCAGGGCAAGGCAGGGCAGGGCATCGGCTACACACACTGTATAACAGCCAGCTTTAATGGTTTGTTTTTTTTTATGTGAGCAAGATGTTTGTATTTATCAATATGTGTGAGTGCATGTGTGTGTTTATAAGTGTGTGTGCAGCACTGCTGAAAGCGAGGACTAAAAAAGCCTCAAGGGGCCAAGGGGACATCTTAGGTCCCTATGACCCCTCCTGTGGCTGGGGCCCAGCTGTGCTGTATTGGGCATCCGCCAGCTAGAGGACAGATCTGTCCCCAACCACACACACACAGACACACACACACACACACACACACACACAAATGAGGCTCACAGAATGTTAAAAAGACACTCACAAACAGGCTAGTGGACCCATGACTCACATACACACACACTAACACTTGGATCATTTGCAGTGATCTGTTTATTTGTGAGTTGGGGGCATATCCTCGTTGATAGAGGGCAGTTGTGGTCTGAGGAAAATCCTCTCAGTACATCTCTCGGAAGGAAAAAAATCAAATCAAATCAAATCCTTTGTTTCCCCTAACAACAAACCCAGGAGCCATACTCAACAATCACTCACTCCAATGGGTCACACAATTGCAAAGAGATAACGTTCTGAGAAAAAAAGAAAAAAGTATGACTACATAAAGTATTTCCCTATAATGTGAGACAACCGCACAGGAGTATGTCAGATGAGTATGGCTGTGCAGATTTTCATTCAAGTAAAACATGACCTTTTCTTGTGTGCTCCATAATACCTTCAACAACACATGTTGACACATGTTATCCATAATATAGTTGAACATGTAATTAAAACCACTGGCATTGTTGTGGTGCTGTTATAACCACACTCACACACAATTCTCCATCCCTCTACCATATGCTGAACCAGGTTGCTGGGATTTACTCACATTCAGCCACCAAAGCATTAGTAAGCCCAGGTAAAAAAGTATTACACTTAATTATATTAAAAATATATTTGAAGCATACAAAATTATTACAAATGTACCTTTCCTTATTTTGCTTAATTTGTAGTAGATTCAATATATACTTTTAGAAAGTGTGCTTTAAAATAACTGTAGGGGTTTCCAGTCCGAGGCACTACAGGCCGCTGCCCAGACTGAGATGAGGATGCTCTCTATAGTTCCTCTGTAGAAGGCGGTGAGAATGCGAGGGGGAAGATGTGCACTCCTCATCCGTCGCAGAAAGTGCATGCGCTGCTGGGCTCTCTTTACAAGAGTGCCAGTGTGGTCAGACCAGGTGAGAGAGTCAGTTATCTGCGTTCTGGTGCTGCTGACGATTTCCACCGCAGAGTTATTGATGATGAGAGGAGTCCTGAAGTCCACGATGATCTCTTTTGTTTTAGAGACATTCAGGATCAGGTTGTTGGTTACACACCAGTCTGCCAGACGTTTCACCTCCTCTCTCTAGTCCTGTTCATCGTTGTTACTGATGAGGCCCACTACTGTCGTGTCGCCTGCAAACTTCACCATGTGGTTGATCAAATCAAATTTTATTTGTATAGCTTAAATTCACAAAACACAATTTCCCATAGAGGGCTTCACAATCTGTTCAGGGAGTGACACCCTCTGACCTTTGACCCTCAGTTCAAATGAGGAAAAACTCTCGCCCAAAAAGCCCTTTTAACAGGAAAAAAAGGTGGAAGAAACCTCAGGAAGAGCCACAGAGGAGGGATCCCTCTCCCAGGACGGACAGATGTGTAATAAATGTAACATGGACAGAAATCAACAGAATCACATTAAACAGCATTTGGTTAATAGTAATGACATATATAATACAACTATCCATGGCAACCTGCAGGATGAGAAAGCACAAAGACTAGTCAAAGCCAGTAAACTGCAGCAATGAGACATGAATGATATGATACAGGTGGAGAGGAAGAGGATGAAAAGAAGCTCAGTGCGTTGTTTGTTCCTCGGCAGTCTACACCTATAGCAGCACAACTAAGAGCTGGTCCAAGACAGGCCTGAGCCAGCCCTAACTATAATTATAATGAAAGGTAAAAATAAAAACAATAGGTATGTGGAGCAGTTAAAAAGTGCATTATACTGTGTACCTATTTTGTATTCCATGTACATGGTGTGTTTGAATCTAACAAAAATGAAAACAAAACCTTTCTCTCTTTACCTTGCAATTTCAATATAAGGTAAACATTCCCCAGGTGGCACCAGAATGAGAGCAATATATTCAAGTGTAGATCACCTAGGGAAAGCCAGATGACCTTTCTTTACAGTTTTGGCTCTGCGAGATTGTTGATTTCCCCCCAAGATGAACTCTCTTTGTTGCTTGAAATCTGGTGTTGTCTGTCATGTCTGTGATTGCAGTCATGGATTTACAGTGTGAACAGGAGGGGTTGAGCATACAACCCTGGGGAATCCAGTGTTCAGCGCAAGAGTGGAAGAGGTGTGACTGCCAATCAGAACTGTCTGGGGTTTGTGAGGAAGTCCAATATCCAGTTGCAGATTGTGATACTCTATCCAAGCCCAGTATTCCAGTCAGTGTCATGGGCCAGCTGTGGTTTAGGA
This sequence comes from Haemulon aurolineatum, assembly GCA_038406115.1. Taxonomy (NCBI): domain Eukaryota; kingdom Metazoa; phylum Chordata; class Actinopteri; order Lutjaniformes; family Haemulidae; genus Haemulon; species Haemulon aurolineatum. Next base: position 26,685,113 of record JBCAUF010000042.1, read on the forward strand.
GGTAGAGCAGTCGACCACCATTCAGAAGGTCTGAAGTTTGATCCCTGGTCCCCTGCAGTCAGAATGTTAAGTTTGACTTCTTCCGAGGCAAACTATGACTTGTGATTTTGTGCTACAGTATACAAATAAAATTTGATTTGATTTGGTTGAAAGCGCCTTGACTGGTAGACATGAGAAGCTGAGATTGTAGGTGTTGTCGAGTTCTGTGGGGACAGTGTGGATAGCATGGCATCTTTTGTGGATCTGTTGGTTCTCAATGCAAACTGGTGAGGGTCCAAACTGGCTGTGATGTGGTCCTTGATGTGGTTGAGAGCCAGTCAAATCACTTCATCAGGGTGGGGGATGAGTGTCACAGTGCAATAGATGTTTAGCCAAGAGGTCTTCATGGGTCCCAAAAACTGTGCCAGAGCCCTAGAAAACCCAGAAATCTGTTTATCATTTAAAAGCTGGAACCCAGACCTATGCAGAACTGAGAAATGGTAGACTCAAACCTGGCTGTGAGACCTGCTTGGCATCAATTTCATAGCTCGCTGCTATTAACTAGGGTTGACCCATACCAGATTGCCTGCCACATACCCTTGGTGTTGTCAGTGTTAGGATCTCTCTCTCCTGCTGATGTCTCTGCTTTGCCTCCTTTCCGTCTTGCCAGCTTTCAGTCTTGTTCTGGAAATGTTGTATGCTTCCTTGTCGCATGACCGACCTGACTTTTTTGGGGTCTGTTTTGTGCATTTGGGTATTGTCAAACAGGAAAGGGACAAACACATGCTATCGAAAGTACTTGTTTTCTGTAGCTTTATGATTTCCTTTCATTAGAACTAGGAAAAACAGACCTACACAGTGGTATGCGTGGTTTTATACTTTGAACCACAGTGTATCAGTTATGGTTAGTTTAATGCTATAGCTGTTGCTGGACATCTGTTGTTTCATAATGGCATGTTATGCTGAAATGCAGTGCAAGTGTGCATCGCCCTTGATCAGCTGACGCGGACACTGCCTCTCTGCTTCACATTTTGAGATGGATGTGTCCTATTGTCTTGATTTCTGACATACACACACTCACACATGCACACGGGAGTACACACACACACACAGAATCATAACACTAGGCAGTGTCATTTAAACAAGCTTTATAAAGACAGATGAAGGAAATAAATACAAGGAGTGTGAGAGAGAAGACAGGTTGAGTTCCTCTCTCTCTGTAAAAGAACACATTCAACACTGATACAAAACAAGAATCACAAGTACATTAAAGTTCATCAAAAATACTCAAAGTTTTTTCTGTAGAGTCTCTGCTGTCCTGATCATAATGGGGAGCTCATTCCATCATTGCAGACCCAAAACACAAACTATTGAGATCAGTGAGGGTGAAGCATGCCACTTGCCAGGAGCACACCATATTGGATGGGTGCAGTATATGGTCTGAAAATAAATAATCTATTTGTATACTTCTATCTATACTGAAAAAGCATATTTCAGAATCAGAATAGGCTTTATTGGTCAGATATGTGTACACATACAAGGAATTAGATTTTGACTTTACATTGTTCTCTGTGTACAAATAAATAGACATACAGCTAGAATAACAAGAATACCAAAAAGATAAATAAGCTTAAGAATAGTACAGAAATAAATAAGAGTGGTGGATGATCTAGGCTGTACTGTACAATAGCATGTGAAAGTAATGTATTAGATAATAGTATATTACAATCGCTAATGGCCGACACTGCAAAAAGTGCACCTCATGACAGTCTGTATATACTTCAACTAGTTCTGTATGTTGTAAACAATATAAGTCGTGCAACAAGCAATAAAAGTAGTGCCAAAAACCAGAGTGGAGAATCTGAAATAGGCTGTGTCCATGAAACCAATACAAAGCAGCATGTGGACAGAAGATTGGCCGGCTAATTTAATTTACATTTAAGTCCAGACACTTTGATTAATGGTAGTGTGTCATACTGTCTGAATGGTATTTGTTACTGTGCCAGCTGCAGCAACCGGGCTACAAAGTAAGCAATGTCTATGTTTTTTAGTTCAGTTTAGCAAGGCTCTTCTTCATCCCAATCTGACCATCCTCCTTCATCTGCCCTCTCACTGTGAGTGTAGTCACACAACCACCAGCAGCTTATCCCAACCCCCTTTTATTGGTGATTCAATAATGAGGCAGGTCAGGAGAGGACCAGCAGAGACATATTGTTTGCCAGGTGCAAAGCTGGCTGACATAATGGACAAGATCCCTCGCCTTTAAGTGAAACATTAAAGTTATCATCCATGTCAGCTGCAATATTGTTTCCAACCAGACTACATTTTTTTTAAATATGTGGGATTTTAGTAAGCTCTTTCACTTGCTGAATGAGAGTGTCCAGTGTATTTTTATCTTTGACCTTTATTTTGGACAGTTTGTAATGCTCCTACAGTCTAACTACCCCATGCCACATATCCAGACAGCCAAGAAGGCTCATCACTGGTCACTTCTGGTCTGCAGTTATATGATGATTTCTGCCCTGCGATGTTGCTATCATCCCATCCAGGCATTAATTCACCAGCTCCAGCCTGTGTTACACATGGCCATGTGAAAGAAAGGCTGAGGCCCAGTGTGTTTCCTATATGTGTTTTCACTGGTAATACAAAGAACAGTGCGCATGCCATTTGCAAAGTTAATTTGTCCAGTCCATCAATCACAAAAGCAGGATTTATAGATGATTTACTTAATAAATTGAATTATAAAATACTCAGGGGTGACGATGCAAAAGCACCTGCTAAGAATTACATTATCTCTGGCAAACAGAAAGCACCGTGGAGAATTGGACTTGGTTACATCTCTTTGAAGATGTTTCACCTCTCATCTAATAGGCTTCATCAGTCCATCAGTCTGACTAGGCTGGGCTAACTGTGACCTGGATAAATGAGAATGTTCACAGGCATGCTAGAAACAGCCACAGCCATGTGTAATGACACTCAACGGATGTTTAAGGGCATTTAGTGGGAGTGGAAATAAAGCTTAAGTGCCAATGTATGCAGAATCAAGAGAATCTTGAATCCTATTATATTTTTAATTACATAAAATCAGAATAACTCAGAAATTATAAAGAATAGAAGAATTATTGAAACTTTCCAATAATGTCCTCAAGAATCTGAACATTTTGATATTTGAATCATTTCTGTATCTTCA
>JBCAUF010000042.1:26692736-26703393 GCA_038406115.1 Haemulon aurolineatum
AGGCGTGCAATATTGCGGAGGTGGAAGAAGGATGTTTTTGTGACCTGATTTATGTGTGACCTGAAGGAGAGGGTGGGGTCCATGATGATGCCGAGGTTTCTGACGGAGGGGGAGGGAGTGACTAGTGACTTCTGTCACTAGTTCACTGAGGAAGTATTCTCCTATTATTATATAAGTTGTTCATGAGGGGGATTGAGCTCCTGTGTCCACTTTCCCCAACCATGGCACAAACACTGTCAAGGCCTTTTCAACATTTGTCGGGCCTCTTTGTATTTCTCTGGAGAGGGTCCAACCCTGTGGGCCGGCAGCATTTACTGTGTTGGCCACATTCTGACAAGCCTTTTTGGCATTTGTCATGCCCACATTCTGTTCACCAAACATTACCTTCTTTCTTGCTTTAATATTCCTAAGAACTTACATTTCACACAAACTGAAATTTCTTTTTTTCTTTCAGATATTACCATCATAAAATCATATATTTATTTGAGCTGTTTCGCTAACAACTTACAGGGAACTATGGGCATTAAAAGGATTGGACAACCAGCTCCCTCTTGGATGCCGAATTTTGAGTTGATTGTGATTTATAAAGAGAAATTGGCATGGAACGCGCATGCACACTGCCTGAATATTTTTGTGTGTCAGCACTTTCTGTGTTTCATCTGCATGCAACCTTTGAACCTGAATCCTCCACAGTTTTGTAAATGTGGCTCCTGGAAATAAAAAAGTGAATAATTACAACAAAAAACAACTTAGAAAAGAATAACATTTTTGGTTTAATCTGGGGCATCTCAGATGTTCAGGTTGGGAACCACTGCCTTAATAACTGCTGAAAAATGTCAGAAATCTATGGTGGGTTGAAGAGCAGGGGGACCAACCAGGGCGTAGGGCCAAAGGTTGGTGCAGGACTGTGACCACAAGAAAAGGCTGAGAGGGCAGAACAGCTCTGGATACCAGGCAGGAGCATGACCAGTCTGATGAGACCAGCTGTGAGGGCAGGACCTCTGTGAGGGATGGGCATGCCTGTAGTGAAGACCTAACCCTTCGGAAGGTTGTGCTGGAGGCCAGTGGCAAAATGAAAACTAATTTGGAGGATGGGCTGGAGGATGGCAACAAAAGCAGCATAGGTGGGGCCACTTAGGAGGCCAACACAGTAGGGAGAACCACTCAGGAGGTCATCAGAGAGCCTGAAGGTTAGCTCTGGAGTCTGGGCAGGAGAAATGACTAGGAGGCCAGCCATAGAGCTGAAGAATGCGAGGGAGAACACAGCTGCAGGACTGGAAGCTGATGACAAGACTCTAGGGCTCAGCTGCTGTAGCTCTGGAATTGGAGATAGCTGCAGCTCAGCTTAGCCGGGGCCACCACCTGTGTACCAGGAACAGGTATCAACCAGACACCAGCTGCTGAGAGGCATGACATTGGCAGGAACCAAGCCTCCCTCTGGCTTCACAGAAGATGGCTCCATGGCAGGATCAAGGAAACTGACTGGTTCCCCGTTACAGTAGATGACTGGTCTGCTGGCTGCATCTAGAGCAAGGTCTAGCAGAAAGAAGACCAGGGAACTGGATGACAGGGGTCTTGACATCATCTTTTTGAGGGACCAGTCAGCTAGCCAGGTTCCCCAGAAAGGAGGTTCCTGAGAACTGTCAGAGGTGACTGGTCGACTCAGGCGTTGGAGCTGGCAGGGGACTAGCAGGCGAGTGGTTAGCCAACGCTGAACCAGCAGGGGTTTAGCAAACTATAGACAAACTAAATGGCAGTTTGGAAGGTCAGCTCAAGAAATTAAGGTTGCAGGCTCAAGATCTGTGCCTAATCGTCAATCAGTTGATTGAAGGTTAGAGGGCTTGGATGCAGGAGTGTGAAGAAAGTCTGTGACCTACACAGGTATTGAGTTCTTTAGTCAAGGCTTTGACGACACTTTCTCACATACAAAATACTAACTATCTTACCTGTGTTCCTGAGAAGTATCATTTTTCCTAAAGTCTTTCATCCACAGGAGGTCAGAGATGAAAACATGCTGTAAATTCACCAGATACAGCATCTGCTAGAACCATGACTGGCCATACTGTCATGTTTGTGTGAGCAGAGTAACAACAAACATGTGGTAGGATCCGAATGTAAATAGCAGGGGCAAAGCTGGTGCAATTCAAATGATATAATAACAAAATGGTGATGCACAACAGGCTTTCAAGTCCATGAAGAAGCAGGCAAGAATCAAAATCCAACCACAGGCAAGTCCAGGTAAAATAAGGCAAAATTTTCAAAAGACTCAGAAAAAATTAAGACAAGGAAAAGGCTACATGCCTACATGCTTTAGGTTAATTGATTACATAACAGCACATTAATGTGGAACCAATACATTTATTTATTTAATAATTGAAAAGAAACCAAAATGCATATGAGGTCAACATTACAAGCAAAGCATTTTTAACTGTTGGACACAGGAAACAATTACCTTCTACATTACGTCCTGACATTCAATCAAGTGAGTGGTGCAGAGACCACAAAGAGGAACATGGTAAGCAAGTGGCGAGAGAGATGGAGAGAGAGCCACATCGGAGACCAGAGGATGAAACTTATTTTCTGATTGTTTCACAACAAATAGACACACACATACACCGACATACAACCAAGCATAGTTACAGACCCACTATGTCCTGTCCATGTTAGTATACAAAAGTCAGCAGTCCACTGATGAACATCATGTAGTGCATCTTTAAATATCAAATAAAAGTCACCATTGAAGTGAAATTTTCTTGTGACTTTTCTTGTGTATCCGATGAAATTCTTACAGAAGTGTGCAGTAAGAATAAGCTGTACTGTAATTTTTAGGACATTGTTCCTCAAACATCTTTTGATTTTGTCTGCTGTTTTATTTTAATGTCTTTTTTTTGGGGGAATAGTCCGTAAGGAAGAATGAGCGAGGGGATTTTCTCTTACGTGCTCCCTCTGTGGTCGCCCCCACATGACTACCAGCCACAGATGGACATTGCGGCTCGCTCTCCTCACGTTTTCTCACGTTAAATTGGTCTAGCTGAAGTGTACGCTTGGAGACGATGGGCGAGAGCTCTTTGGGGGATCCTGGACTAGGCGATGAAGCCACCCGGGACCGGTCAGGCCGAGCAGGGAGAGAGAGACAGAGAGAGTAGACGGAGAGAGAAAGTGTGTGTACAAGTGTGTGTGTACATCCTATTATCTGTGTCTCCTCAGCATTTTGTGAAGGAACCAGATGGGGTCCATTCACACCACTCTGAGTTCTGGAGGCTCCCTGCAGCCACCTCTTGTTATCTTTTGTCACCAATCAAGTGCCATTTTCTCCCTCCTCCTCTCCTCCCTTTTCTCTCCTTCTCCCTCCTTTTTCTTTCTTCTCCTCCTCCCTCCTCTCCGCCTCCATTTGGGGCCGCCAGTGTGCAGAACTGCCAGACCTGTAGGATGTGAGGGATAGACATACCATACTGGAATATTTATGGAACTACAGGATTTTTTTTCATATCATGTGAGCGCCCATTTGTAGGTAACATTGTCATCTCCTGTGTATAAACACCATGTGGCCTGTTTTTATTTCACATGGATGTTTCTGGACAAAAACCTAGGTGGTTGAATCATTGCCTCATTAAATCACTGTGAGTTTGTGTAGACTAACTCCAAGCTAAACCCTCGAGGAGTCCAGAGGTAGAGAAGATACAAGAGGACGGTACCTTACCTTCAGGGCCCATAAAATCTTTCCATTGGTTCACAGGCCTGGTCTGTCAGTTCGTCTGACGCTACATTAATCAGTTTGTCCACCCATAAGACTTCACTTAAGTTTATATCTTCAACTATTACGAACAGTATGGCTTGTAGTATATCTTTCAAGACCTGACTTTTGAGTGTCCATGATACTTTCTGCTTGGTTTGTTCATTGAACAATAATTATTGATTTTCATCTTTTACTTGGTTTTCTTTTTTCTTAGTCCCTACCTTACAATATTTCTTCAGTCAGAAATGGAATGCATGTCTCTAGTATGCTAAAGGTTGATGGACTGTTGAAAACACTGGGGACAATGAACCAAACAAAACCAAACCCAGCATGGCTGTGAATGTTGTAATGGACATAGCACAGTTTTGTCTTGTTTATGAAAGGACTAGATTCCCTCTGTTTTCATTCTTTGTTTCCATCATTCTGAGTGTATATATGTTTGATGTGTTTGTGAGTTTGACTGGTCCGGCTGCTGTTTACTGCACATTCCTCTCTGCAATAGTATTGATATAAATGCTTCTCTCTGATGAATGAAAACGTGTGACATTTCAAAGAAATACCTTGACATGAGAGCTAAACAAGAGAGAAGCATCCATACAGAAGTGTGAAGACTCAATAAGTCAGAGTAAAATGTCTCCATCTACTGTATCAATACACGTGTGGAAATATTGTGGATGACAGAGTGAGAAAACAGATTCTGTATGTGTATGTGGGTGTTTTGATCAACTCTCCTGACTAATCAGAGCTCATTGTTTTACATGACAGAGAACAAAGGCTGAGTGATTGCTGTGATTATGTTGAAACCAGAGGAGAAGCAAAACTGAACAACCCATGACAGCCATGCCTGCAGGATGGGGAAGATCATCAACATCAGTAACAGTGTGATCCTCATCACCACCACCACCACCACCACCATCATCATCATCATTATTTCCTTCTGCACATTCAACATCATCAAATCCGCACCATTACCATCATCATCATGGTCACCTCCATTTCTGCCATTTCCACCTTTATTCATTATAAGTGTCAGAAAACACTATTTGTGAAATTACTCAAGACCGAGTCCGAGTCATTTGATTTTGAGTCTGCCGATACCGAGTCCCGATCCTATACTTCTATAATACATTTAAAAAATGAAGAAGAGTGAAGAAACAGGTCCAGGATGTGCCCTTTTTTTACTTTAATCACCTTATTTTATCATTTAACACTTAGAAATGAAGCACTTCTGTGAGCAAGCTTGAACAATAAAATACCTCCACATATTCATTATTAAAGCTTTTCATTTCAGAAAGTAATCATATGATTATTGTCAATACATTATGTATTCAGAAAGAGGAACGAAAAAATCAGACCTCTGTGGCAGCTGTAGAATCAATGAAACTCTGACCAATGAACGCCCCGCAGTGCACTCTTAAAAAACCAATCAGATGCCTTCATGTCTAGTTTTGCCTACGCCCCCCTCTGTCCCTTCCAGAGCAAGCCATGGAGCAAGCGCAGTTGACTTCTGCTGTCAAAATCCAACGAAGCCGGCCGCTAACTTCCGGTTTAGCGCTCCGCTAACTTAAATGGGGACACTTGCGGCTCTCCTAGACTTTCCAAATATTATTGGAGCAAACCAATTAAATTCTGATGGTGAAAGAGTCATTTTGCGGGGCTTGTGATGCTGACAAAAATTTATCCAGCGCATCACGTGACGGACACGGAAGTTGCATTACCAACTTTGTGGGGGGCATAGCTTGGACGGAGGAGGGGGTAAAACTTAGAGGAGGTGCCACTTTCAAATCTTGTTAGTTCTCCTGCTAGCTCTCTAGGACTACCAACCCTAGCTTGTGGCTGTGGCGGCGGCCTCTGAGCGCTCTGTGCCTCGCTGCGACGCTTCTCTCTCTGTAGCGCAGATCATGCGGGACAGGAAGTCGTACGCAGAAACAAAACATCCGGTTGAGACACCGGTATTTGATTGTTCAACGCACATGCATTCAGTGGTATTAAGTTATTAGGCTGCAATTCGTGTGGTTAAAGAAGAGTTAAAAACAAGTCACACAGTTTCAGCTGTATTCATTCAGTCACGTCAGTGTCCAATTACCACCGCCTTTGATCTGTGACGGGACAATCAATATAGACATAAATGTACGAGCTGATTAAGATCGTTGGATTGAATAATGGCTGTTGTGATTATTTATGCACTAAAATGTGCCTGAAACTGTGGAAAGCTGCCTGTGAGGTCTTGGTGACGTGTGTGCACTGTGCACCTTTGGCGGCGCTTTTGGTCACAAAACTTGTACTGCGCCAAGCTGGATTTGTGACGCCTCCCCCTGCTGTGCCGCCACACCTATCTCGGCATACTTCGGTTGACCAAACTGCCAAACTGACCGTGCACCAGACCACCAATCTTGGACTGTGCAGGGTCCGCCGCACTGTGCCACCTTGTGCTGCACCACGGAACTAGAGCCCATTGTGTTGTCTAGGCTGTCCACACTTATGTTGAGCCAGCATTTCATTTTGTTGAATAATTTTTAGTTGTTTCTATAATCGATTTTTCCCACAGATGCTATCACCTGACTCTTTTATCCCATCCCACGACTTCATTCTTGGCATTCTTGCAATGCAGCAGTTAACTACCTGCCTCTTCTGCTAAGAGCTGGAAACCCCAGAGTAAACAGAGATAGGTGATAATCAGCTTCATGATACCTGTTATCCAGGACCACCAATGTCAATTTCAATGAAACAAGAAAACCAAAGACAGACAGGACAGGACAGACAGAGGAGGCCCCAGGACAACAGACAGCGATATGGAGCTTGACTGCCCGCCAAGCTCTACAAAATTATTTTTAAGTATATTTTTTGGCTTTTTATACCTTTATTGATAGGAAAGGTGAAGAGAGACAGGAAATGGGAGGTAGAGAGGGAGAGAGTGACACACAGGAAATGACCGTCCATTGCAGGATTCGAACCGGGGTCGCCTGCAGCGAGGACAGTGGCCTCTACTCATGGGGCCCCCACGCTAACCACTATGCCAACGAGCGCCCCATTGGCATGTATGAATTAAGCTTACGCATGAAACCTGGCTGTATGGTAAGGTATTACTGCAGCTATCTCCATGCTGAGTGAATGGCTGGTACTGGTTCTAAGTTGACCAGTTGGACAAATTGACTTCCTTTAAAGGCCTTCTTATTAGGCAGCTTTCAGCAACAAGTGAGGCAGGCGCCAAGAACAAGTAGACAAAGGATCAACATGGCACAGTTACAAAAGTAGAGCTGAGAGAAACCACACTGAAGACATTTAAATATATGTACGGTGATATGTAAAGTTTAGACAGTTTTGGAGCAGCTAAGCTTTAGTCAAAACAGATTAAAGGTCAGGGAACGCTTAAAGAAAGGGTAAGAACATGAAAGTGAAATACTGTGTATAGTGTCACAGATACATTAAGTGTGTGTTTAGCTGGATGAAGCAAGGGTGTTGATGGTGGGGTTGGTGCGTCCAAGCCTGGCATCCTGTTTCTCCAGCGAGGTGTTAACCGAGTGAGAAATGCGGCGCCCGATAGGACGACTGGCTTGCCTCCACCTCCTCCCACCAATACCACCCTCTTCTTCATCTGATGTGTCAAAAAAAAAAAAAAGAAGAAGTGAGGAGCGGCTAGACAGGGTCACCAGGGAGTACAGACAGACACTGAGGATTTACACAGCACTACTGCAGGGAACAGACACACTGTGCATTTGTATGCATGTGTTCATGTACAGATATCCTTATTTTCTGAAAAGATACAGCACTCAATTCTCTTGGGTGTGTGTGTGTGTGTGTGTGTGTGTGTGTTTGTACTCCTCCCTTTATTTATACCGCTAAAGTAAGGACATGTGCTCATTTGTGCAAGATTTAGCGTTTGGATTTATCCTACTGAACAGTGCTTTCCTTCCTAAATGAATCTGAAATGATCTAGTTCTAGCACTTCACTGAAGCAATAAGGTTGAGAGAATCATTGAAACAAGATATTCTATAAATAGAGATAGTCTACATGCATGATTTTATAATGTCTTTGAATACCAAATGACAAGAAATCATTATGAAAAGAATGCCTGAATTATGTTATCTTTATTTATTTCAGTTGAATTAAAAAAAATGTGAATATTTTAGTCGAACTCTGTACTTTGTTTCCAAATTTTCATCTCCATATTGTGACTGTAGTCATATTTTGGTGTGATAATGTGCTGCAGTGCAAAAGCACGTATGCTATGTGTCAGGCATTAGTGTGCTTGTATGCAAATACAGTAGGTCTGTGCCAGGACAAGGAGGAGACTGACTGACCAACTACTGGCTCTCATAGATGATTGGCTCCTCCTGGATGATGGCCCACTGCAGAGGGAGCCAAGATGACCTCGGCTCGGGCTGAGGAAAGAGGAGGATCATCTCCCTCTTTTCCCAACCGGTCACGCTTGCTTTCCTGGGCTTTCCTGGAGGTGATAAGGGTGGACTGCCATTCGATTGAACCCGTTTTCTCCTGTTTACATGAATTAGTCTTTGCCCTGAAGTCTGTTCTCTCCAATTATGCTAAAACACATTCTGAAGACATTCTGAGACTCTTCCATTATTAAATCTCTGCTATTTGTGACCCTGGGGACTAGGACTTTTGCTGTTATACTGTATAATGTTGCATCTTGGCCACACCTTGATGGGGTTTAACATCCATCTCAATTTGGAGTTGAAATTTTCACTTTTACTTTATACAGAACTATGAGGTTTTTTTCCTCATCAATTAAGGATTAATCTCTCTCTCTCTCTCTCTCTCTCTCTATATATATATATATATATATATATATATATGTGTGTGTGTGTGTGTGTGTGTGTGTGCATCAGTGGTTGGTGACTAAACAAATTGGGGAGGACAGGAGAAAAAAAACAGTCCACGGCGTCCTGTTATTTTGTACTAGTTGGCTATTTATCCATACTTTCAAAACAATGGCTGAAAAGATTTCTTAAAAACAACATCATTTTATTCAGCCCTGCTGTTTTCAGATTAACCATACAACCCTAATAAAAAAACAGAGCATTTATCAAGGACGTGAGATGTAACAAAAAGCAGGTCAGTGTTCAACACCTGTAAACGTCACTGTGGGAATTTTACAAAACACTCTGATTTAAAAAGGAATAAACAAAAACCATGAAAATCAGGAATTATTAATAACAACAAAGTGTTCCGTACAATTTCCATGTTGGGAAACCATCTTCATAGCTGCTGTGAGGCCTCTTGTTGCATTCAGTCTTCCAAGAGAAAGAGAGAAGTAAAGGCTGGCTGTCTTCTTTGGATCTTGCAAAGTCAGAAGAAGTCTAGTCAGTGAACAGAAATCAAACTCAAACAGTTTCATTGTGATTGGAAACAACTACATTGAACTATGAATACTTAGGCTATGTGGTTTCAGGGCCGTGGGTGTTTTATTCTATTTTATATTTGTCTGTTATTCTAAAGTAGACCAATTCACAACAAACATGAACATTAACAGTCATTACGTCTGCTTTTGTGAACTTGTGACACGTGGTGAGAGAACGACAAACAATATTTGTTTGTGGAAAAGTGTCTATATCGCCGATATAGAGATGTTCAGAGGACATATGAGCAGAGTTATTTTTCATATTGCCAGTTCATTCGGCTTGGACAAATGTTTTCACTGTGTTATGACCCATGGTCATAATTTGTTTTTTTTTTTATCCTGTGTGATGTGTTGTAGTCCCTCCCTGCCTGAGGGTGGTGGTGTCTCTCCTGGTGCTGGGTGGTGGTGTCTTTCCAGGTGCTGGCTGCTGATGAGCAGTGATTGGTGGAGCTGCTATAAAATGCTTGAGATCCTCTTCCTCTTCTCTTGGCCCTCCTACCAACTACACCAGGCTTTTGTGTAACTTGTATTTTGTGTTGTCTCCATTTTTATCTCTGATTTACCAGCAGTCCTAGTAGCAGAAGGGTGAATTGCTCTTTTAGTTGAATTCTTTTTTCCTGTTTGTTTTATAGGGAGGCAGGTTAGAAACCTGGATTTTTGTGTATCTTATTTTGTTTGGTTAGGTAAGTTAGTTTTGGGTTAGATGTTTTGTTTATTGTTTTGTGCCATGCTCACCCTGAAGTTAATGCTACAATTATTTTGAACGTTGAATAAATGAACTTCTGTTGGACTGCAGCTCTGTGGCCATGGTCGTCCTTGGGAGTGGGGAAAGAGGGGAGCACTTTTCTTGTTGTGTTCGGTTCCCCGAGGCCGGATGTAACATGAATGGAACACCAGCCAGATATCTTCTTTGAAACCGATGCCAATATTGCTGCAAACTCCATCTTTCTTGTTCTGGGAGCATGGCTGGGAGCGACATTGACGTATAATATGCTGTTTAAAGTTGTTTAAATGTGAAAGTGAAATTTGGGAACTGTCATTGGACCAACCTGATGTCAATCTTGTTTTCTGGTTGCTGATTGGTAAGGGAGGACGTCCTCCCTTGGCACATCATTTTACGTGTCTTAGCTAATCATAGATTAGCATGAAAAAAAACTTAATGCATTGAGTCAATGGAAGGAGATCCCGCCCCCGGAGGACAGAAGCCCCTCATCCTCCTCTAGCCCCCACCTTCCTGCTCCCTGCTCTTCACACAAATTGCTCTTTCTCCTCCACCTGCAGGTGTCGCTGCTGAACCATTTTAAGTGGATTATTTTAACCAACGAACAGAGAGAGGGGGAAGGGGAAATTAATTTGTCTTTCAGCTCATCTATTTCTAGGAGAATTATAAAGTCTGATGGCCTTCTTCCTTCTTCCTGGATCTTCTGTATCTCTCTGTCCTACAACAAAGAGAGCGGAGCCTTCCACCATCCTCTTTGTGTCTTTCTCCACAACTTCCTCCAGAGAGTCCATCCTTACTCCAATCACAGAGCCAGCCTTCTTCACAAGCTTATCCAGC